>BQNB010028908.1:0-56219 GCA_026074375.1 Tanacetum coccineum
TTACATTTGTGATGGACTTAATTACCGCATATGTTTATATTAATAAACATTTATTCCAAGGTCGTTTGTTTTATTCCCTAAATTTCCAAATGAAGTTTCATTCCAACCTTAAGGATTAACATCTAGCTTAGATGAAATGATGCTTTCAATATGTTACACATCATATGAATTTTAAGAAAAAACATAGTGCTCCCACTTGATGTCAGATGTAGTCAGAAGTTATCTTAATTTAATCAAAAATCATATTGTAATTAAACTTAAGATTTTAGCTCCTAGATGCATGATCTAATCCACATTTAGATTCTCTTATCTTGTATGCTTTATAAAGATTATTTTGAACTCATAACTCTTTTCGATTACACACCGTCCTTGCAAAGGTAACCATAAAGGTAAGAGTTATAAAACTTAATTGCCATATTCCATATTCAAGGAAACATGTATGACAATTAATTATCTTTATAGAATCAATGCATGTAGAAAGGAAGATTTAATCATAGTCAATTGCTTGAATATGATTAAAAACTCTTATCATAAGTCAGGCATTAATATGTATACAATTTTGTCCTTATGAGTCTATCTTCAAAAGAAACTCATTCTAGCCTTAAATTTTACTGTTTGGTGAAAGATCAATCAAGCTCAAAACATTGATTATCTTTTAAGGACTGCATCTTTTCATTCATAGTTCTAAGACATTTATCAGATTTAAGATGTGATAATTCATCTTATTAGTTAGCAGGTTTACTATGACCCTTTAACTTATATTCCTCGGCATTGATAATAAAATATCAGCCCATTGATGAGGCATCCTTGCGGATTTATGAATAAGAGTTACATTATACTTTGGTTCGAAGATTTACATGTTTAGCCTTAGTATGACATTAGCAAGTGAATTCAGAAGGTTATGTATTTTGTTCTTGAATATTTTCAAGATCTGTAGATGCTCCCACGTACTTTTGTAAGTAGAGATAATTCTCTAAATACTAAGTATAAAAGCAACAATAAATTGTTCTTAATTGGGAAACACAAAACACATTTTACAGTTCTCATCTCTAGCTTGTTAATAATATTCTTCATAAGATATTAACAAATCTCAGAACTTTAATCAAGACATAATAAGATTCATTCCAATCGATAAATAGATAATGTCCTAAATACCTTCTAGGTTGGAACTATATTGAGTGTATCCATGACACACGCAATTTTCTAACCTTAATAGATTTTGGAGGTAAAGCAATTAAAGTTATCAAAAATCAAACAATATGAATATAGTTTGTTTCAACACATTAGATGTACCATAATAATATGGTATTCTATGAGTATTGGAATTGTGAGACTACATCAGAATTCCTTAGATAACTTAATTCTCTTTAGGTCAAATACTTATCAATTGGGTCGAGCCAAATTGAATATAAAGTATTTTAAAACCAAGTGCATGCTATAACATATATTTCTTGAATATTTCAAGAACTCTATGTTCATGTGTTTACAAGAAAACAAAAGATGTAGTATACGTTATAAGTCTTTGAATAATTTAAGGACTTCATGTTTATGTGCTAACAAGAAGACATAACAATTTTACTACTTACTCTATGTTATGAGTCATTGATAAATTCAAAGACTTTATATTTATGTCTTATAATCCATGCAAGGGGTATATATCATAAATTTCAGAAACTTATAACTAAAAGGACTAAAAGTGTCATTTTATCAAAGTCATAACTATAGGGGTCTATTATGTCACTTTTTAAAGTACAAGGTTTACTTGGTATATCAATAAAAGTTGAAGGACCAAAGTCGTAAAAATGCAAACCCTAGGGGTCTACTTGCAATTTTCCAAACCCCAGGGTCTAAAATGTAACATTTTGAAAAAGTATAAAATCATATTCAAAACATTACCAGACATAACTTTAATTAACGCTCCTCGTGCTTAACATCTCTAGATATTGAATAAAATGCTTAAAACTGCTTATGTTCTAATCCTTATATCATTCATCATCGATGTGCTTTCAAAAATCATGTCCCGGATCCATATCATACCACAATACTAGGGAGCTTCATATTAAGAAGTTTCATCTTGGTATTACGTTCTGTCTGAGTTGTTGGGTTTACGATTTAAAGTGCCCTAGCTCCATAAACGTTTACTAAATGACTTCTAAACTATGATGGCCCGAACAGTGTTATGATAATTTTTATATCAAAACCAACATCGATATCCAAAAACTTATATATACAATCAAACTAATACTTTCCATATATTAACCCAGGTTGCCTGTTATTGCCGTGTTGAAGCCGTTACTTTCATTCCCTATACATTAGTTATCAATTTCCCTGTAACTGTTCAGGTGAGTTCATAGCCTCGCATTTCAATCTTTTTATAAAACAGCGAGGGGGATACATGCTATAAACATGAATGCAATTATTTCTGTATGTTATTTCAATTTACTATTGCCTAAGTAACTGCTTTGCCTTTAAGTCCCCATAATCATGAACCGTTAATTACTCTCCGTAGTAAGCGCGAATGATGTGAATAGATCTATTTGGGCTGGACTCCCCGTTGGTGTACCCAGTTACGTGTAACCAATTGCACATCATTAGAAATCACGCAGGTATTTTGGCAAAGGTGCCCGCAGGGGCAATATTATCATTATAACCTAAGGCATCGGATTCATGAGCTAATGGCAATAATAAATTATATTTTCAATACTGGGTGTATATCAACGTAACCCAAATATCGCATTTGCATTCAAATTATATTACTTAAACCTATGGATTCACTCAACCTTTGTGTTGACTTTTTAGCATGTTTTATCTCAGGTAACTAATGGCACGGAGTGACGAGGACATGAAGATGGAAAAACCGTTATCATTCAAATGTTGTATTTTAGATTCTGGAAACCTCTCTTTTGTATAAACTCTGATGAAATAAATGAATGATAACTTTATTTTCAGAAATGACTCTTTTTGAATCGTTTTCTATGATTATGACTGTTGTACCTTTGAAGTAATACCCCAGATTAGCTTCCGCTGCTATATGTAAAAATGGGGGTGTTACACGTAGCCCTATCACTAGGCTATGTGGCGGACTCCGATCCGGAGGAGGACCCCAAGGAGAATCATGCTGATTATCATGTTGATGGAGGGGATGATGATGACGAGCCCTCCGATGATGATGATGATGATGATGATGATGATGAAACAGGTGATGAGGATGAGGAGCCCTTTGAGGAC
Organism: Tanacetum coccineum; assembly: GCA_026074375.1. Classification (NCBI taxonomy): domain Eukaryota; kingdom Viridiplantae; phylum Streptophyta; class Magnoliopsida; order Asterales; family Asteraceae; genus Tanacetum; species Tanacetum coccineum. The sequence continues at coordinate 3,229 of BQNB010028908.1, forward strand.
GAGGAGGATAACGAGGAGGAGGAGGAGCACCTAGCTCTAGCCGACTCTCCTGCTGTACCGGTTATTGACCCTGTTCCTTCAGCTAAGGATACAGAGGCATTTAAGATTGATGAGGCTGCACCTACACATGTACCATCACCTACATGGCACACGGCTAGGATGTACATCAGACCTCAGACACCTGTACCATTTCCATCTGGGGCGGAGGTCGAGAGACTTCTTGCCTTACCTATTCCACCACCATCTCCACTTACTTCACTATCATCTCCACTACCTCAGATTCCCTCACCACCACTACCACCTCCACCATCATCACTACACTTACCACCACCTGTACCCACATCATTACCATTACCGTTATCTCCACTACCACCATTACCAGCCTTACTATTCATACCACCAGTCGACCGTATGGAGGACACTTCCGAGGCCGAGTTACCACCTCGTAAGAGGTTATTTCTGACTGCTCTTACATCGAGGTATAAGGTGGGAGAGAGTTCGACGGCTGCCCTAGACCTACGCTTCGGTGTGTGTAAAACGACCCCTATTTTCTAGGTAAGCCTCATACTGGGTTTCCTATTGTATTTCATTGTAACTGATTGGTGGCTGGGAGTGGTCCTTTGTTCGGGCAGGGTCGATGTGTAATCGTTTTGGGTTTTTGATTTGGTTTTTAGTTGGTTGCGACGCGAGTATTCTTCGCGGTCAGTTGTTTGTCTCGGAGGATGCAACGGTGCGGTTTTGAAGATACTCGGTGCGTGTTTAGAATATACAGGAGGTGGCCATATGCAGGCTTAGTAGTCTGGATATTTGTTGTATTGGGCTGGGCACTTACGCGTATATTATGAAACTAAGCCAGTAGGCTTGGTGTTCAGTACTATCCGTCATCAAGTCCCACAGTTAGTTTGCTTTAATGTACACGATACACTTTATAGCGTGCGGTGAGCATTATCAGACTAGAGTTCCGTGATCAGATTATTTTATTTTGTCCTCCTTGGTTCTCTTCTTTTTGCGTCGTTTGGAGTTTGTAGATTGTTACGTGGGGTCTTTCGATTGGCCCTTTATTTCTACGTGTATTTTGACCGCCTGGGGGTCCAACATCCAGTGTTTCATCATCTTTTTACTTTGCCTTTGTACCGTTGATTGCGGAAGTGTCTTGGACAGTTGCATCATCTACTTTACTGACTTAAATATACCATGGTTATAAATCGTCGATTTAATGCCAACTGTTCCTTTTTCATCTCTTTCATTTTTCCACCATTGTTGATAAATTTCAAGATCTTTAGTTGCACAGCCTCTCTTTATTCTAGAAGTTCATTTTCATTCAGGTTAAACTCTTTGCTTCTCTTTTATTCCTGGGCCAATATTACAGTCCTTAAATGTGTACTTACAACGAACACCTTGATGCTATTTGGGAAATATTTTGTTCGGACGGTGGGGGGGGGGTTTTTTGGGGGTGGGTTCCCTCCCCCCCCCCCCCCCCCCCCCACCCTCCCCCAGGGGGGGGGAAGTTTCGCATTAATTGCAAGCTCTGACTCCACTATGCATGAGGAGACCCGCTGGTACGTTGCGAATTGTATACCGGATTCTTGAACTATGCACTATGTATGCGTTTTTACCTTCTCTTCGTGTATGTTATTACTCACTCCGCATTCCGTTTTCCATATTTGTCTGAATTTGGGTCTGCCAAGGTTTCTCACTTTGGAAATCTGCTGTGTGCGTTTGTAACATTGACTAGTGTTGTAGTCTGTTCTGGCTAGCTTTTATAACATAACTACAAAAAATTGGTGGTTTGGCGTTTACAAGCGCCGAACGTCCGTGCAGGGTTTGTATATAAGAATTTGGATTTCGGTAAGGAATTGGACTGACATTTTTTCTGGGTTGATGAGTTATGTAGGTTCTGCTAACGCTCTGGTTTAGTTGGTTTTTCGGGTTTAATGTTGTTAAGATCTGAGCTCCCGCCCCCTCTATAATATAATGTGGAGCATGTTAATGCCTTATTGGCTCAACTCTCGTTCCTTAGGTTCCGGAGAATTTCTTTTGCTGGGTGGTGGCATATGCTTGTAATTACTTTTGATAATAGATACTTACCCCGTTTGAGTATGAGAACGATATGGGTGGGTCTTATTTTCTGTACAAACTTGTTTATTGCTTTTGTCTGTTTTGTTTTTCTTGTTTCGTTACTCTTTTTCCTGTTGTCCTTTACAGAGATGATTTGAATGCTTTTATCTGTACGCAGACCCTCGTAAGGTGGGATTGTTAAAGAGGCAAGAGCTGAAATGATAGGCCCTTTGTTACTGGTGGCTAAACATCATACCGTGACCTTTCTTCAAACTCGGTGGTTCTTTCCCTTTCATTCTTCCGGAGGTTGTCAGTAGCGTAGAGAGAGAATTTATTGGAGATGCAAGTGTCGGCGGTGGTGGAGATGAGGGGGTTGCTTCCGTTGGTGGTCAGTATATTGTTGAACCAATCGTGCCTATCACGGATAATGTTGAAACTGAAATACCTGGGCCCAAACGTACAAAGAAAAAGAGGGTTACCCGCGGGAATGAAAGGACGCATGCCGCTTCCCATCCACCTAAAAGGTTGAGAGCTGATTATGGAACCACTGGTGGTTCCGCTATTGGAGGTAAGTCCCCTAGTGTTCTTAACAGGTTGCTCCAAGATTCTCGATTAATGGTAGAACAGGGTGTCCCAGCTCTTCCTACCTTACCCTTTATTACTTCATCCGTGACAACTTCACCTTTGGAGGAGGGCGGAGACCACACTGACTCTGTGACTGGTCCTTCTTTGCGAACTGTAGGTCCCTCTATAAGGTTCGTAGTCCTATCTGATTCTTCCCATCATTCAGGCGCTAAATCTGCGGATCCTGAGGTTGATTTTCTTGTCAGGTCTGCTGCTCCGGTGATGACTGAGGCCACCACTGTAACGACTTTTGTTTCTAGTGTTGCTGCTACAACCCCCACTGCTATTGATGCTGGCAAGAATAAGGATGTGCCGGCTCTGTCCGTTTTTGCAGGTTCTAGTTCATCTGAGAAGAATGTTGCATATGAACTTATTTGGTCCAACATCTGTTAGGAGTATTAACCATAAGACATATTGACTTGTAGTGACTGATGACTTTAGCAGGTTTAGCTGGGTTTTCTTCTTAGCCTCAAAGGACGAGACATGTTGAATTCTTAAGAAATTTTTAATAGAAATAGAAAACCAATTAAACCATAAGGTTAAAGTAATCAGGTATGATAATGGAACATAATTCAAAAATAAGGAAATGAATGAATTCTGTGGATTAAAAGGGATAAAAAGGGAATTTAATGTTTCCAGAACTCCACAACAAAATGGAGTTGCTAAAAGAAAGAATAAGACTCTGATTGAGGCAGCTAGGACTATGCTAGCAGACTCACTTCTACCTACTGTATTTTAGGCTAAAGCAGTTAATACTGCTTGTTATGTTCTGAATAGGGTTTTAGTGACCAAGCCTCATAACAAGACACCCTATGAACTTATAATTGGCAGACCACCAAGCATAAGTTTCATGAGACCTTTTGGATGTCCTGTTACTATTCTAAATACCCTAGACCCTTTAGGCAAATTTAATGGGAAGGCTGAAGAAGGGTTTTTAGTTGGGTACTCTGTAAATAGCAAAGCCTTCAGGGTATTTAATTCTCAAACTAGAAAAGTTGAAGAGAATCTGCATGTAAACTTTCTTGAAAATAAACCAAATGTTGCAGGACAAGGACCTAACTGGATTTTTGATATTGATTCCTTAACAAATTCTATGAATTATCAACCAGTTACTGCAGGGAATCAAACTAACAAAAATGCAGGTCCACAAGAAACTAATGGTAATACAGGTTTGAAGAAAAATGTTGATGTTTGACAATCTGAAGAAAAGAATGTGTCCTACTCATTCAATATAAAGTGTATATCCATTATGGCCTTCAATCTCCGTAAGCAACAAGAGCTCAGATAGAAACATATTGAGATGGAAGATGATACCAGCTGAAGAGCAGCTGGTGACAAGCCCTGCATCAAAAAACCAGCAAGTGAGAATGAACAAGCCTTGAAGAATGTTCTTGATAAGATGATAGATCAAGAGAAGGAGGCTACAGAGCAATCAGATGCTGTTAGAAAAGAGTTTGAAGCACAGTGTAATAGGGAGCTTCTTCAAGGGAAGGCTACTAGAGCAAGCAGCACTAACAGTTTTAATACTGTTAGCACACCTGTTAATACTGCTGGTGAATCAAGAATTTTTAGTGATGATGGATCATCATTTGTTCCTCTTAGTAAATTCACTAATCTTCCAGATGATCTACTCATGCCTGATTTGGAGGATACTGCTGAAGTTCCAAATACTGGCATTTTTGGCAGTACTTATGATGATGATGATTTAGACACTTGCAATTCTCCTTATGCTGATCAAGTTGTAGGTGCAGAGGCTGATTTTCAACATGGAACCTTCCACTGTTGTCAGTCCTATTCCCATAACTAGAGTACACTCTATTCATCCTAAAGATCAAATATATAGAGATCCAAGGTCAGAAGTACAAACAAGGGGCATGATAAAGAAGAGTTCTAGAGAACATGCTATGAGTAGCTACATCTAAAAGCAGAGAAGGTCAAATCATAAAGATTTCTAAAACTGCTTATTTGACTGTTTCCTCTCTCAGCAAGAACCAACAAAGATAGCTCAAGCCCTTGATGATGAAAGTTGGGTTGAAGCAATGCAAGAAGAGCTGCTTTAGTTTAAGATTCAGAAGGTTTGGACCCTAGTTGACTTACCTTATGGTAAGAAAGCTATTGGCAAAAAGTGGGTGTATAGAAATAAGAAAGATGAAAGGGGGATAGTAGTTAGAAATAAAGCTAGGCTGGTTGCACAAGGATACAAACAAGAAGAGGGAATAGATTATGATGAGGTTTTTGCTCCTGTTGCTAGGATTGAAGCAATCAAGTTATTTTTAGCCTATGCATCATTTATGAGTTTTCTTGTGTACCAGATGGATGTTAAAAGTGCCTTTCTCTATGGTACTATTGAAGAGGAGGTATATGTTAGCCAACCTCTAGGTTTTGTGGATCCAGAATTTCTAGAAAAAGTTTACAAGGTGGAGAAAGCCTTATATGGACTACACCAAGCTCCTAGAGCTTAGTATGAGACTCTTTCTACCTATCTGTTGGACAAAGTATTCTACAAAGGACAAATTGACAAGACTTTGTTCATAAAAAGAGTCAAGGGTGATATCTACTCTGGTATATTGTATATTTAGAATGACATCATCTTTGGTCACAAAAAAGTCTTTGTGTATAAATTTTGGAGCAAATAATGACAAAGGTTCCAGATGATTTGAATGAGAACTTACTTTCTTCTTGGGTTTACAAGTCAAGCAGAAAGAGGATGGGATCTTCATTAGTCAGGACAAGTATGTTGGTGAAATCTTAGAAGGAAATTTTGGTTTTTCTAAGTATAAAGGACATCCAGTACATACTCCCATGGAAAAACCAAAAGGATTTAACAAAAGATAAGAAGGTAAGGATGTTGATGTCCAGTTTTATAACAGGTCAATGAATTGGGTCCCATTGATGTACCTTACCCCTCTAGACCAGAAATTATGTTCTCAAGTTTGTTGCATGGCTTCAAGATTTCAAGTTCAACCAAAAGTTTCCCACTGAATGCAGTAAAAAGGTCATTAGATATACCTAAAGGTCGACCCAAATTTGGGCCCCTTTGAATCCTAAGTAATCCTCCTTTTAATATAGGACAAGCTTTTTCAGACAGTGACTATGCAGGTGTCAGTTTGGATAGGAAATCCACAACAGGAGGTTGTCAATTTCTTGGTTCAAGGTTAATCTCTTGGCAATGTAAAAAGCAGAATGTGGTGGCTAATTCAACTACTGAAGCTGAATATATTGCTGCTTCTCACTGCTATGGTCAAGTGCTTTGGATCCAAAATCAGATGTTGGATTATGGATACAATTTTATGCAAATAAAGATTCATGTTGACAATGAGAGTGCTATTTATGTTGTTAAGAATCCTGTCTACCATTCTAAAACAAAGCATATAGAGATTAGGCATCATTTCATTAGAGACTTCTATGAGAAGAGATTGATAGAAATGGTCAAGATACACACTGATAATAATGTAGCTGATTTGCTCACTAAAGCTTTTGATGTGAGTAGATTTAATTTTCTGGTGGCAAGCATTTGTATGCTTAATCTGTAGCTGCATGGTCTCAAGGGAGGTTAATGGTGTATAAGTGCACCGGATTATACACAAGTGCTATTTGGATTGAAGTTGGAAGGTAAACATGATGATTAGTTACTTAATACTCATGGGCTTAGCTTTCTCTATTTGAAGAAACTTTGTACTGCTGGTATAAAAAGTTTATACTGCTAGGCTTGGTTAAGTACTGCTTAGTTTTCATGAGTGGATTGATGCTTGACATGGTTTAGAGATGCTCTTTAGACGAATTTGATGCTTAATCTGATATCTCAAGGATTAGTACTGCTAGGTATAACTAGTACTGCTATTTTTTTTGGGTAAAGGGTTACCCCGGTAAAGTATATTAAAACCAAAAAAGGTAAGTACAAATGGAATGTGGCTGAAGTACCACATTAACCTCAAGCTAAACAGCTTGATAAACACCTAAAACTAGAGCTTATGACATGCCATAAACTCTTACAACTCTAGGAATAACTAATTGCAACTAGAACACATAACACAACTAAACAAGCTAACCAGCAGCAGCCGTGAAAGATGAACTTCCACCAGCTTTTGTGTTTTGAATTAAGTTAGCCGATTCATCATACACATTTTCCACATCTTCTTCATCTTCTTCTTCTTCTTCTTCATTTAAGGCAGAAAAAGAATTAGACATGGAGAGATTATCTTTCTTAGATGAATTACCAGTCGTCTTCAACATAGGTGTCGATTGAGATGTATAACCCACATAAGTAGTTCCCTTCTTTGGTGCACTTGTAGTCACTTTAGGCTCATATCTAACATTATGTTTAACCAAAGGACCAGTAAACTGACCGCCATTAGTAGACTTGGACTTACCTTTCCTCTTCTTCGTTTTACCCACCGTTTGGAAACCATTATTAGTCTTCTCAGCATTAGGGGTAACAACATTAGAAGTAGCAACAATAGGAGGACTCACTACTTTTTTAGGGCAATAGTCATGAACATGACCAAAAATCTTACATGTATCACATCTGGGCGGCCTCCATTCATACTCAACACAGATGGTTTCTTTCATAAAATCATCCTCAGAAAGAGATGGAATACCAATAGTAACAACATCCATGAGATCAGCCTCTGAATTACCCTCAATTAAGCACCGAGCAAAACTACTCCTACCCCACGAATCATTACACATGGAGCTTGTGTATGAATCAAGCATAACAGGTTTACCAATAAATATAGCAATTAGACTAATACCATCCTCTTCAAAAACTTGAATAGGAACATCATGCAATTTAACCCATATCAGAATACGAGTCAATTCTTCTTTGAGCAATCTAGTATCCATCGACCATTTCTTAAGAATGATCGGAGATTTACGAATCAACCAAGGACCACCCTCCAGAACAGCCTCTAAACCAGCCCAGGAATCAAATTTAATGAAAAAGAAGCCTTTAAAATTCATCATAATCCTTTTCAACCCATGTTTCGCCCAATTGTTCCTAGCATAATATTCAACAACCAGAAACGCCATTCTCTTTTTCACTCCATAAATGTAAAGCCATCACTAATGGGGAAGGGACCCAATAAGATAGCAGGGTCTCTCGAGTGAGTCATATCTCATATATTGAGGGGCAGAGTACTAACCTTGGCGATAAGGGGGCATAGGGGGGGGGGGGGGTGGGGTGGGGTACGGGGGGGAGAATAGGATGTAGTGTTAACACCCAGGACTACATCAAATACGGGTTCAGCCACCAAGGTACGAAAGTTGGAATTAACATTTGGTTGATCCTTTGCACTTCCACCCGCAACTCCAGCATAGGATGTTGCTTTTTGATGTCCACAGACTGAACGATAGGGTCACTAGGTATTGTGGATTCATCAACATTAAGATTAATTGAATCATCAGCATACGAAACCTTACAAGGGATAACATCAGCATTATTACGATCAACTTTAATTGTATTACATATAGAACCTAATGCTTCCAAGGTTTCCATACGATCTTCATTAGTCAACTCAGATAATAACTCATCATGTTTACCAGCATCAATATCATTAATTAACTTTTGTAAGTCACCCACAGTAGTTAATGGAACTCTAAAAGTGGCAACAACATCAATACTATATAGTTCTCGGGGCACGTTAATAATAGTAGACGGAGAAACCAAAGGAGAAGATGTACTCACCTTTGGACTACTTCTAAGCTGCATACCAACCCTAGCAGCACCATCTCCAAATGTAGTACCCTTATCACTTGTATTTAACATTCTTGACAGCAACAAGCAAAACAAAACCTAAAAAACCCTAAACAAAGAAAACTAAAAGATCAACACAGCAGCTATGAGATCCACGTCTATCTCATCACGAAAAAACATTGAAGGAAGGCAATAATATAAATACATGAAGGACTATTTGACTTCCATAATGAAAGTCGATAAGAATTAATAAAGATCCCTAAAGAACGAAAAAACACCAAACCCTAAATGAGAGATCGAACCTAAATCTTAGAGAAACATTCAATCAAATAAGAAAACTTTGTTAAATCATTATAATCCAAATAAATTAACAGATTAAACAAGAGTATTATATGATATTCGGATCAAGAAAGAATAAGATTATGCGATCAGAATTGATGGAATAGAGGGAGCCATTTTTTCGCCCATAGAAGAGAGAATTTTAGGTTTTTTAGAGAGTTTTATTCCACATACCTTATAACTAGTACTATTAGTTATACTTAATACTGCTAGTTTTAATATTGTTAGACAAAACTTAATACTGTCAAGAAACATATGGTTATGTATATGTGCTTTGGACTAACATTGCAGATTAAGAAAAGCATTATGGTTTGGATTTGGGGTGTGATCATAAACACTGGATAATGATGGTTATGTTGATTTGGTAAGAATGCTGGTGACTTTGTTAATACTGCTGATGTTTCACATGATTGGTTTACACCACGTAACAAATGGTCATCAATTCACCATGTCTAACAGACAAGAAAGAATTGGCTATTCCAGATCAAACGACAACTGGTAAAGAATTCTCAAATCCGTTGATGGCTGGTAGTTTGCCAAAAAATATAAGTACGAAAGTTAGTACTGCTAGCACAAACTTAGTGTTGCTTGTTACCGTTACTACTGTTAGAGGCATAACAGATTTTCATTAATTAATTATAAACGTTAAGATATTTCCGCCAACAACTTGCATATAGGGGTCTATGATTTGGAAAATTCTTGATATTTCTTTTCCTTATAAGATTTCTTCCTTATAAAGATTCAAGCTTATTAAGTCGATCAAATCAAAACCCTAACTGCTCTTTATAATATCTCAATTAAATTTAACAAACCCTCATACTCTTATCAATGATCTTAAACCCATAATCTTTTTCATCAATCACTCACTAAATGGCTTATTTGAAATTTGTTGATCAACACAATATGGTAGCCTATTTGGAAAAGAGTGATGAGAATGCAGAGTTTCATCAGATAGTAGACTTCCTCTCTACATGTTCAATCAACTATGCTCTCACTGTAAGTCCTACTATATATGCTTCTTATATTGAACAGTTTTGGAACACTGCTACTTCCAAAACAATCAATTATGTGAAGCAAATATATGTTATTGTTGATGGCAAGGCTGTGGTTATATCAGAATCATCAGTGAGAAGTGATCTTCTCTTTAATGATGATGATGGTGTAACTTGCCTCACAAATGATGAAATTTTTGAAAACCTTAAATTGATGGGATATGAAAAACTTTCAACAAAACTTACTTTTCAAAAATGTTCATTCTCTCCACAATGGAAATTACTAATACATACCATCCTTTATTGTATAAGTTCAAAATCAACTACTTGGAATGAGTTTTCAACTAATTTGGCTTCAGCAGTTATATGTTTGGCAAAGGGTCAAAAATTTATTTTTTCTAAATTAATTTTTGATGGTATGTTAAGGAACTTAGATTCAAAGAAGTTTTTAATGTATCCAAAGTTTTTAATGTATCCAAAGGTTTTACAACTCTTTTTGAATAATCAACTTAAAGATTTACCAGAACCTTTTAATGATACATATGTGACACCATGCCATACTAAAAAGTTTTTCTCAAACATGGCAAGGAAAAGTGTTAATTTTTCAGGAAACATTACTCTACTTTTTGCCTTTATGTTGGTGCAAAACTAAGCACCTAAGAGTGAAGGTTCATCAATACACCCTGAAACCCAACCCACACCCTCTACCTCATAACCAATTATCTTAGAACCTCAAATTGCATCACTTCATATTGAAACATCTCCAACTACAGCACCCTAAACTGAAGCACATCAAACTGTAGTATCTCAAATTGTTTTTCATGATGTTCACATTGAGCAAATTCCCCCATCTCTAACTACTTATCAAAGAAAAAGAAAGACTAAAAAACATAGGAGAACCAAAAAGGACACTGAGTTACCTCAGACTAGTATGCCTCTAGACCATGAAGCAGATAAGGTTGTCCATAAGGAGGGGGTGACAGTGTGGAAAGGGCTATCACTACTGATGCTAGTTTGGATGGAGCACAGGATAGTAATAACATTTTTAAGACCCAATCCATGGCAATGCTTAATGTTGACATTCCTTAGGGAATAGATACAGGTGGCAGTCCCAGGCGCCAAGAAACCATGGGGGGTACTCCTGCTCATACTAGGTATAAGAGAGTAATTGAACAACCCAATGAACCACCTCTCTCAAAAGGTTATACGTCTGGAAGTGGGGAGGGCAGGATGGAACAAACTTTTGAATTGATGAATAATGTACCATCTACACCCCATGATTCACCTCTTATAGGAGGTTACATACCTAGAAGTGATGAGGGTAGGATGAAACTAGATGAATTGATTACTCTGTGTACAAAACTATCAAAACAAAAGACTGCTCAAGACAGGGTGATCAGCATATTGAAATTGAGGGTCAAGAGGCTAGAAAAGAAGAGAAAGGCAAGAACCCCACAACCTATGAAGAGGAGATTATTTAAAGGCAGATTTGAGACTTCTACTAACACAAGTTTGGATGAGAATACATCCAAACAGGGGAGGAGCAGTGACAAGACAAAGCCAATGTTTAAAGATAGTGATTTTGATGTGCTTGATGCTAAACAAATAACTACTACTTGGGACATCATCATGTAGTAATGCTGGGGGATGATCAAGGTTGGTACTGCTAGGCCAGAAGTTAGTGCTGCTACTCCATCTACTCCTCATACAACAACAGCAATCTTTGATGATGAGGATGTTACTATGGTTATGGCTCAAACTTTGATCAAGATGAAGGAAGTTAAAGCCAAGGAGAAAGGGGTTGAGTTTAGAAATGTAGAAGAAGCTACTAGACCTGTCAGATCAATAACTACACTTCAACCTCTTCCAAGATTGAATCAAAAGGACAAAGGTAAGAGTTATTGTTTGAAGAAGAAGCCAAAGAAAAGTAAAAAGCATAGATCAAGGGTTAGCTCAAATTAAAAGTGATGCAGAGTTAGCTTAAAGATTGCATAAGGAAGAGTTAGCAGAGTTGGACAGAGCTCAAATAGAAAGACAAAGACAAGAAGAAGCTACTAATGCTGCTTTGACTGAAGAGTTTGATGAAATTCAAGCCAGAATTGATGCTGATGCCTTGTTTGCTGCAAAGCTTCAACTGGAAGAGAGAGAGAGAGAGAGAGAGAGCAGTTTACCATTGAAGAAAGAGCACAATTCTTGGTAGAGAAAATAGCAGCATACAAGAAGTTTAAAGCTACTCAAAGGGCTGCAGAGATGAAGTAAACCACCTACTAAAACACAGTTGAGGAATCTTATGATGACTTATCTAAAGAACACAGGTGGTTACAAACACAGTCAGCTGAAAGGAAAGACTTATGAAGAAATCCATGAGTTGTATGAAAGACAGCAAAAGAGGAATCAAGATTTTAATTACAATTGGATGCAGAGAAAAAGAAGCTCAGAAGTCAGGTAAAAGATTGAAAAGAGTTGCAGGATTATATGCAACACCGAAGTCACCTAAGTAACCAAAAGTAATGAAATATGTGAAGAATGTTACAGAAGAAGAAGCAGAAGAGTATGAGAAGGAGAAGGAAGAACTCAGCTTAAGCTTAAGATAATTTCTAGTGATACTGTGAAGTGAACTATTAACCACAATCCAGAGATTTCCTATTGTGAATTGGGGAATATAAGCTTTCTGGGAAATGTGGAGCAAAAGACACATGTTATGCTTACTAATTTAAACCAGATTCTGTGGAAGTTCAAGCTATCATGGAGCATGCAATATTTTAAGAAGAATTGACAGACAAGACTTGAATGAACTATACAGGTTAGTTTATTAAAAGGTTTTCAAGATTCATCCTCTGGAGGACATGATTGTTCGATTTGGGGAGATTAGGGGATGCTATTTAACCCCGGATGAAAAAGATGAACTATGATGAATCAACTGGATTGGGAAATTGCTGAAATGGAATTGACATAGAAAAACTGTGGAGTTCACACTCTATTTATGGATGGTACACCTATGGAGATTAATATGCTAGTAGAGAAAAAGTACCCACCGATCAAGGAATTATTGGAGAAGGTGCTAGACTTGCAGTTAGAAGCTAGAGAAGAAAGTACTATGGCATTTGAGCTTATCAAGTTCATCAAATCAATGCTTGAAGAGTAGTAAAATGTTTAGATACATCCTCCTAATGACCAAGATGCTTAAACTAAAGAAACTTGATGATTGACATGTAAATATCAAGTTTAGGGGAGGATTGTTGGGAATTTTGAGTTACTACTGCCAGTTTTACTTTACTACTACTGGTTCAAGATTAATACTGCTGGTAAAGACTGAAAGAATAGACTAAGTAGTTAGTACTGCTAGTTATATTAGTTAGTACTGTCAGTACAAATGTTAGTACTGCCAGTATAGTTAGTACTGTTAGTTAATAGTTAGTACTGTTAGTTAATAGTTAGTGCTGTTAGTATTATATAGTTAGTACTGCTTAAGAGATTGATGAGATTTAATAGAATAGTTATGCATTATCATTGTAGTGTTTTGTAAATCCCATTAGGGTTTCTTGGTGTATAAAAGGACCTATACATAGTTTAGAATTTATCAATTCATAAATTAGTTATTCGGTAAAACCTGGCAGAATATTTGCAATGAATTATCTAAAGTTTTAGCATTCATTGTTCTTCTTTATATTATAGTTAGATTCCGCATAACTTGTAGTATTCAACAATCATAGTTTCTCATATAGTTAGTTTAGATTTATCAAAGTTAACTAAGCTTTAACATGCTAGAAGATCTGTTCATTGGGACTTCACATTATACATTCTAATCTAGGTAAGGGGACAACACACTTTCTAAGGTCAATGATGACACTTATCTTGTTCTTATAACCTATTCAGGATAGTTTGACTTAAGGGGATAAGAACTTGATCTTATCCCTTCAAACATATCTCGCCTATTATTTAGTCTCTTAGTCTTCTATGTCTTCATTATACTAAGGAGATCATATAGGGTTTAGTGAGCTTATTGCCATAACTCATTAAACCCATTACCTTTTTCTTTGGTTCAGGGACTTCATGTAGTGAGTACCGCCTCACTGAATGGTTGAGTCTTTCTTCTTAAACTCAGGTTGAACACTTAAGGGTAACTCACTAAATGACTATTCATTCAGTGACTTGAGTAGTGTTTAAAGATTATCTAACACTTAGGATACTTTCTATTCAAATCCTTATTGAAGGATCATTAGGCATTGATTTGGCCCAACAAGTATGCCATATAAATAAAGAATATGCCAAATAAATATTCTTTGGCTTATTGAGAAAGTGTGGATGTTAGAGGGAAAATTTGAATTTTAAATTCAAACTATTAGACATGTGGGATAAAGAAGAGAAGGAGTGAGTTGGCATGTTGTAATGGTTTGGAGCCTAAAGCTTGTGATTTAAATTTGAAATTCAGTTTCAACATGTGTGTGAGCCTCAATTTATTGAGTCGAACAAGGAAGTTTGGTCACTCTACGATGGAGCTTCAGTCTTTAATTAGTTAATGTTGTAATAGGATAATATCGGGAATCGGGCTCGATAGATAATCTAATATTGTATATGTTTTGGGTTTAATCCCAAGCAAAACCCGAGCCCGGGTCCTAGTTAAATATCCCGCGCGTCACTTTTAAGTGTCGGGGTATATAAGGAACTTTTCCACTTGGAAAAGTTAGTTGTTCAAAATATCTAAGAAATATCTTTTCTCTCTAACCTCTCTCTAGTTTCTCTCTCTAAAACAACTCATCTCTCTTTCTCATTTCTAGTTCGATTCGTGATCGATTGTGTGTTATGAAGTGTTAACGGGATCTAACAATTGGCACCAGAGCATAGGGGGAATCCGTGTTGTTTATCTACTGATTATTGTGGTTAAATAAACTCAAATTTGTGGGTTGGTTTGTTTATTTTTTTGGTTCAAAAAATATACCAAGAAAATAAAGATTTGATCTTTGTTTGTGGTTAAAAGTGTTAAAGATTTATACTTTCGGGCTTAGATCTATCCCTTGCATCATTACTAGGTGATTTTAACATTATTTCGTAGCTTTCAAGAATGTTTGATGATTTTTTTCTTGGCTGCGTTTTGACTCACTGAAGGGGTGTTCTTCATTGCGTTTTGATTTGAAGACGTTGCGTTTTGATTCAAGTCATTGCGTTTTGATTCAAGTCGTTGCTTTTTGATCTCAAGTCATTGCGTTTTGATTCAAGTCGTTGCATTTTGATCTCAAGTCATTGCGTTTTGATTCAAGTCGCTGCGTTTTGATCTCAAGTCATTGCGTTTTGATTCTCAAGTCACTGCGTTTTGATATTTTGTGTGTGTTGCGTTTTGACTCCACAGGTTGCATTTTGAAGACCATCATTGCGTTTTGACTAAACGTTACTCTGCCTAAATTTTTTATACACTGCGTTTTGATCAAAGAACATTGCGTTTTGATCAAAGAAGACGTTGCGTTTTGACAAAGAAAAGTGACTGCGTTTTGATCAAAGATAGTTTCGTTTTGACTAAAGTCATTATGTTTTGTCCATTGAAAACCCATGTTTTGAAACCCTAATTTCCCGAAAAAAAATTTTGACCTTACCGCGCATCAGATGGGCATGTGACCGACTTTGGGCATATGAACGAATTTGGGAATATTATAATCAAAACAAGAACAACAAACAAACACCACAATCAAGAATCGAGACTCATAAGACACAATCAACCATAACAACACACCACACAAACAACAACACTTAATCCCAAAACGATCCTGAAAAGATTCACTTAAATGACAAAATGGCTAGAGATTCGGATTACGATGACATGTGATCACGGAGTTGATTTGGTATCCCTTATTTGCGATTAAAGTTGAATTTCACAGAGGCGTCTACTTATTTCATCATCGAGACTTTCTTCTATTTTCTATCGATTGATGACTTGCTTGAACGTATACAGTTATGATTAAGACTTGGATTATCTAGTTTCCAGCGGTCAAGGGGTGGTTGGATGAAGACCTGGACAACTATCACTTAAAGGAGTTACGTTGTAGTACTCAGTGTCACACGCAGATGTCGATGTGGATAATTTCAAGAGGTGTTGTACTTCTTATACTTTTGATGTTGGGTATAAGGTACTTAGAGATTTTCTTCTGAAGAACCACAACAATGACGAAGCAGGACAAGTAAAAAAAACAAAAACAAAAAAACCCAACCACCAGTCTTGCAGAGAACAAGACTTTATTATTCAAGATAGCAGAAAAGGAGGCTATTTTCTTGCTTTTTTAAACTATGGATTGGAGATGAAATCTACTCAACTGTTGATGCATGCAACACAACTAATGAGATGTGGATAGCCATTTAAAGGCTACAACAGGGTGAATCATTGAACGTACAAGATGCTAAGACCAATCTGTTCTAGGAATTTGGGAAGTTTACTTCTCGAGATGGAGAATCCATGGAGTCGTATTACTCACGGTTTTATAAACTGATGAATGAATTGACAAGCAACAACTTGTAAGTTACTACAATGCAGTCGAATGTCAATTCTTCAACAAACTTCAACCAGAATGGTCAAGATTTGTGACGTAGAGTCAAGCAACTACAAGATAGAACAAACCATCTCATATCACATACTTTTCGACATTCTGAAGCAGTATCAATAATGAAGTTAATGATATCCGTGCTGAATAATAAGCCAAAAGTGCAAATCATTAGCACTTCTTGCGGCTCTCAGCCATACTCAGATAATTACTATCAATCACCACAACCACAGAGAACGAAAACAACATCATCTCCACAAGACCAAGTGCATCTACCAGACACTAAGTCAAAGTATCGCAAAAACCAGTTACACCCTCATCTGAGTCAGTTTCTGATGAAGACATATGATCCTAACCAGCACCAGATGTGATAAGGATAAGCAAAAGAATTTGGCACTCCTTGCAAAGATTTCAAAAATTCACAAACTACCAATAAACAACCTTCGAACTCTTCAAACTCCAGGAACAAGACCTGCAGATACCACAACCAAGGATAACAACGACAATATCAGTCATGGTAGTTTGAGGAATCAAAGATAATGTACAGTTTGTTGGGCTAGGGAAACTGTAGAAGTCAGGTATGCAACAGAATGGTAATACAATGCTTTTAAACCTGCAAGGGATTTTTGCACTTATGCAAAGAATGCAGTGAAGCCAAAGCGAGGTAAAGACTACACATATCACACAAAAAGATGATGAAGTGCAAAACAAGCTGAACAAGGTGTTCCACTGCAAGCCAGAGCAACTGAATGGGCTAGAGGAACACGATGAAGAGATTGAACATTTCATGGCAAAAGATTCCGAGGTCTACACTGAAGAATCCCTTTTCTAGCGATCAATCCATTGGAACAGGTACAAAACCATGATGAAAATAATGTGTTTGCAAATAAAAGACGACATTCTGAGCAACCTAAATTCCATATAATACACATATGTTTTGGAGAAGAGAATCGATAGCAATGTCACTTCATCCCTGATTCATTAAATATGTATGTAATGAATGATAATCTGGTTGACCAAAATGCTGCAGAATGGTACTGATGAGCCTGGTTGCCGCTGTAATTTAATTAGCAAATTTTAACACTTGATACTGAGGAAAAATAAAACATTTAAAGCAATTAAAGAAAATTCAAACGCATCATTGACTTCAAGAACTGAAGGAGTGCAAACTAAACCCTTTGATTGAGACAATGGTAGGGCTTTGGGGGAGGCTACTAGTTGTCGGGATAGTTGTCTTATTGCACTTCAAAATAAACATAATGAGTTTGAGAAGTACAAAGCCTTTAATGACATTCTTTAAACAAAGTTAAATGAAACTCTAGGACTATTAACTCGTAAAGACATTGACATAAAAGAAGGTTTAAAAACTAAAGCTATGAAATTTTCAAGTTCTCAATCAAAACACGATGAGTTGTAAGTCCAAAAAGGTCTCTTAAACTAAGTTTAACAATTGCAGGTCAACTCAAGAGAAAAGTAAGGTCATTCGGATTTAAAGGTAAGGAAGGAAGAGATATTTGACAAAAATTATTGAAATTGACAAACAAATTAAAGTTTGAATGAAATTCTTTATAAACGCAACAATCAATTCAGACCATTCATATGTTAGCACCCAAATGCGCAACATATAATGGTATATCAACCTTTGCTAATCCTAAGTACCTCAAGATAGCTCAATCTGAAAAACCATGTTTATATGAGATCCTATATAATACTTCTGATCATGCAAATAGATTTTGCCCCAATGGGGAAAGACATGTGACTCTTGAAAAGGAGAGTAGATCAAATTGAATAAAGACCCAGTGAAACCATATGATTACACAATCAAACAGTCTTTAATGAAATTTTTCAAGCAGCCACCCATCAAAAACCTATCTTGAGCATTAGAAACGCGCTAAAAAGATAGGAAACAATGTGGAGAAAAACGTTTGTTAGACAAAGCCAAACATTGTCTAAAAATGTTGCCTTTACTACCCGTAATCGAAATCCAATTATACAAAGTAATAAGCTTACACAACGAAATGACAAACAACTTTAAGCATTTTAAAGAACGATTTTTGAACAAGCTTGTCTAATCATACTAGGAGTTTCTTTTCGTAACCCAACTGCTCATGATATGGAATTTTTAGAAAAAATCATTATTGTGATGCCTCTTTTCAATATCAAAACTATAAATGAGCAGCGATTGTTTTTGGTTCATGAACTTAAAAAAGGAAATGCATGAAGGAACTTTGAGTACTTGAATCCCTTAAAAAGAGATTGAACAAACTTGAAACCTGAAAAGGCTGAATTTTTCAAACATATATGATATACTTCCCGAAAGAGGTGTGTGTCCTAAAGATGTTTATGTTTTCATATTTGCATTCTCGCTCTAATTTTAAATGCTCATATCTAGATTACAATGCTTATAACTTCACAGGTAAAGAATATGAATGTCTTACACAAAAGCTTTCGAAACAAGCATGAATCTGTTAACAAAAAAAAAAAAAAGAAAAAAAGTTTTCATAATAAATATTGTTAAAAAGTTTTTCTAAACTTGAAAAACACTCGATTTCTCTTGAACTTGCTTTACAACAATGTAAAGAACAAATGAAAAACAACTCAGTTTGCAAAGAAAACGGATCAAATGTATTTCGAAAAGAACGTGAACAATATCATGAAATACAGGATTTGAAAGCTCAAATGCAAGACAAGAACATAGCAATAAGTGAGTTAAAGAAACTCATTGAGAAATGCAAAGGAAAGTCTGTGGAAACTCAGTTTGATAAACCATTTGTTGTTAGACAACCAAATGCTCAACGGATTCCAAAACCATTAGTTTTAGGAAAACCGACTCCTTTTTCAAATTCTCCTGAAATGAGAAGTTTTCAAACGAAACAGTCGGTTAATAAAACTAATGTGTCGGATGGTTCATCTAAACAAGTCACTCAACAGAATTTGCCTCAGAATAGAAAACAAGCAGAAATACACTTGAATGTGCTTAAACCAGGAATGTATAGAATTGCAACTAGCACAACACAAAACAGAGAACCGCAATTGCCTCATGCTTCTAAGAATACTAATCCTTACGTGTCTAAATCTATAGGAGTAAATCACACTAATAGTGTTCGCAGACCACAGCTTGAGTGCTATCAAGTTAAAGATAAGGTCGTGCCAAACAATAGTCAAGTGAAGCTTACAAAGAAGGAAGTAGAAGACCACCATAGGATTTTTAGTATTTCTAAGAAAACAAAATCTCTAACTGCGTGTAATGACAGTTCAAATTATGTGTGCTGAAACATTAAGCTAGACGTCCCTTTAACTTTAGGTTCATTTTCACCCTTGAGGTTGTTGTTAGAGGATTCATCCATGCTCATTGTATCTAAATCATCTTTATTCCTCCAAACAACAACATGTGTGTTCCACTCAGGTGACAAACTTCTTAATAACTTTTGATTAACATCTTCTTGTAAAAGCTTTTCATCCAAAAGCTCCAACTGACTCACAAGCTTTTGAAGCCTATCAAAAGTTTGATCAAGCATATATGAGCTTGGAGCAGTGAAGTTTTCATATTGCTGCTTTAAGAGATTCCTTTAAGTCTTTTTAGTAGCTGCATTCCCACCAAATCTCTTTTCAACAGCTTCCAGGAACTTCTTAGCATCCTTTATAGAGTTAAACTTTAACTGATGTTCATTGGGAATGCCCATCATTAAATTACTTCTATATTTCACATCTAATCTTCTCTGAGCCTCTTCTTCAACAGTTGTAATAGGCATCACTGTCACAACACCTTCCACAGTTGTTGTTTTTGGCAAGGTTGCACCATTCTCTATGACTTCCCACAGTGCATAGTCTATCATCTGGATATATTGTTCAATCATCATCCTCCAGATCTCATACTCACCAAGTTTGAGCATAAGAACTTTGGATACAGCCACCATGTGTGCAGAATCTTGATCCATATCTTTTAGCAAAAGATCTTGTGTATAAAAACAGGTTCTTCTTATTCAAAGCTTTTCAACAAGCTCTGATACCACTTGTTGATCCCACTTCAAAAGATCGAATTCCTTATGCTTGTTTAAGGTTTAGTTATATTAGATAATCTAACAACATATAGCTATAGTTTGTTTGAATGCATTAAAGATTATGCGGAATCTAATCTTTAATATTAAGAAGAATTATCAATGAAACTGTAATTCAATGAACATATAATTCAACAAACAAGCTCCAATATTATTAATGATAACAATATGAATACTCTTAAAGTATTAGGGTTACAAAGACCTTGAAGCTAAGAATTATACGACTAAGATTGAAAAACGATATCAAACTCTATGCCTTAGGACCTCCTTTTATACACCAAGGAGCCCTAGTCGGCTTACAATACTTTCCTAAGTATATAAAATCTTTTCTATAAATAACTAATACATATCAAGTAAGCAATACTAACAAACAGTACTAACTTACACTAGCAGTACTAACTTAATACTAGTCGTACTAACTACTTAGAATATTTTCTTGAGCAGTAGTAATTCTTCAGCAGCATTAACTTCAAGCAGTCTTTGTACTAGCAGTAGTAACTTTCACTAGCAATATTAACTTTTGTACCAGCAGTAGTAACTACTTAGTATATTTTATTTGAAGTTCATGAGCAGCACTAACTTTATTAGAGCAGTATTAGCATAAACTTGAGCAACAGTAATTCTAACAGCATCAAGAACACTTTTAATCCCAACAGTACCCCAACTGGTTGATAAGAAAGGAGGTAGTTATTATGCTACTGCTCCTAGACTAGAAGTTGGCAAATTCTGTAAGTGGAAAAAGCGCATGCTTTGCTACTTAACTGGAATGAAACCCTATTACATTCAATGTATTAAGGATGGTCCTTTCAAACCCAAGGCTGCTGAAGGTGCTAACAAACCTAAAGCACAATAGTTAAATTATCAGAGGAGGGTGGTCAATCAAGACCAACACCTTAAAAGCATCATTATATCATGTTTAACTAATGATATAATGGAGTCATTCATTAGCTGTGCTACAACTAAAGAAACATGGATTGACTTGGTTCACCGCTTTAAGGGGCGCTCAAATACTAAGAAAAACATGATCATGGATCTGAAACTTGTGTATAATACCTTTAGAGCTAAATCCTCTAAAAGTCTCTCTCAGACCTATACCCAATACAAGACCTTGCTTAATGAGCTTTCAAATGACGGCTCTCTCAGACCTATACCCAATACAAGACCTTGCTTAATGAGCTTTCAAATGACGGCGTGAAACTGTCTAAACATGAAATCAATGTTGGTTTCATGAACAATCTCACTGAGAAGTGTCTTAACTTCTCTCAAGGACTAAGAAACGCTAATCAAACTCAGATCCTGACCTGCTGATATTAATGGGAGGTTTTTCTTTGAAGACAACCTGATCTCAAGGAGATACCTGAGTCCAAAAAGGCCTTGATAACTGCACCCTCAACTACTCCTATATCAACTGCTTTCTTTTCTATTAATATTGTTCAGGACTTTCAAGAAAATTCCGATGATGAGGTAGATGAGAGAGCTAGTGAAGAATGTCTAAGAGATGTAGAGATTAAGTTTCATGAGAGAGCATTTTGGCTGGGTCAAAGCTTTTTATCAAAAGAAGAAACAATTTTTTTAATCAAAAAGCAAATGAAAACACTGAATGTAAATGCGGTAAAAAAGACCATTTTGCAAGAGATTGTTTTTCAAAAACATCATAACCTTCTTATAAATCATCAGTGTCAAACTCTGTTTTAGGAACAAGTGGTTTTCAACCAAACTTTACACCTAAACTCATTTAGTCTCCACAACAAGTTCAATGTAGTCAAAATGAACCAAAAAATCAAAAAGGTTACAAGACTGAGTACAAAAAGGTAAAAGTAAAACGTGCACTTCTTAAGGCTGGTCCTTCAAGTACTTAGTCTTCAAAACCTTTTTAGTCTAAAAAATAAAGGTTTGGTAGCTGAAACTTTTGAGTGGGATGAAGAAGACTTGTCTGATGATGAGGAGATGACACAAGTCAAGGTACTGATGGCTCTTTTTGATGAAGATCTTGTTGTTAGAAAGAACCATGCTAGAAATGGTGAATGGATTAACATCACCATGAGGAAGGTAAACATTCTTCTATCTATGGATGAAGATGTTGACTGGCAAACTTATCTTAAGTACATTAACATAGATCTTAAGTTTGTTGAAGAGCAAATGTTAAATTTGTTATCTAAAATTCTAAATATAACAAACTAGTTTTTGAATTGAATAAATGTAGAGATGAATTACTTGTTTTCAAACAAGACAAACTTGAGGCTGTTACATTTCAACTTCAAAACACTAAACTAATAAAAAAATCATGCTCTTCGGGAACAACTTAAAGAAGAAAAATGTGTTAATAAAAAATGGTTAAACATTTCAAACTAAGTAAGTCAACGCATAAATGAGCAAATTCCAAATCAGAAAAAAGAAAATTCTTGGAATTGATCAGCTCACTAAAGCATCATCTAAAAATGATGTGAAAGAGAATTCTTTCATACTTGCCTCTATGGATTATGATCATGAAATGATTCTAAAACCTAAAGATCGGGTTAAAAGACATAATCTTGACATTAAATTACCAAATTTAAACACTAGAAGAATTTTGGTTTCTGAAAGTCAGGCTGTTAATGAATGTCTTAAACTCACTAAAGCAACCACTGACCCTGAGTCTTCCAAAGAATCAGGATCAGAACCTCAAACACCCTTACCTCCACTAAAAGTTCTTTAGGGAGTTTCTCTAAGCTCTAAGGTTATGCCATTGACTTATTATGAACACTCTTCAAGGGATAGACATGGTTTAGGTACAATGAAACATATAAAGCATGACACACAAGAATCTTAAAATAAGAGTGTTTCAGGACTTGTCACTATTTGTACCACTAAATTAATCACTTCTTCAGTCCTTATTGAAGTTAAACACAATGAACAAGAATCCAAAATAAATGAATTAACCAAACTTGTTCAAATGCTGATAGATGAAAAAGTTAACTCATCTCATAAGATTCAGGAATCTAAACCTGTGATCCCACAATCTGAATCATTTAAATCAGTTAACTCATCTAAAATGAGTCAGGAATCTAAACCTAAAATTCAGAACAATGACTCATCCAAATCAGTCAGACCAAAACCTCTACTAAAACCTAAGCTAACATGTGAACTTTGCTATTATACAAATCATTCCACTGATGATTGTTATATAATTCCCTATTGTATGAAATGCAAAAGAGAGGATAATAGGACATCTGATCATAATATGTATGTTGCATCATCGAAAATAGTGAAAACTATAAGGCATAGCCTTATCAGTATGCATCACCATCAAAACAGATCCTGAAAGCTAAGGCAAAGCCTTTCCCACCATGCACTCACTGTGGTTTCAATGATTATTGCCCTGATGATTGTCGTATGTATCCTGAGTGTGAAATATGTGGAAGCAATGATCATGTAAACTTAGGACACAATCGTGTCATTTTAGTCAAGGGAGGTGTCCAATCTAAGTCCTCTTAGTCTAGTGAATCCTCGGTTGGTGTGAGGTGCAAAACTTATGGAAGTACTATTCACTCAACCACTGACCATAGTGACTTTGATCATTTCCAAAAAGGTGAAAAACTTCAGGCTACTAAAGCCAGAGAGACCATAAAGAAGTAGGTTCACAAGAGAAACTAGCTTAGTTTGTTATTTATAAAGAGACATATCAGGGAGCCCATCTAGTACCTGGATAGTGGATGCTCAAGGAGTATGACTGGTGTCAAGAGTTATCTGCACAAATATGTAGAGAAACCAGGTCCTAAGGTAGTATTTTGTGATAATTCAGCATTCTTGAGGGATATGGTTCAATAAATTATGGTGGTATTGTTTTCTCTAAAGTATCGTTTTGTAAATGGTTTAAAATACAATCTATTTAGCATCAGTCAACGTTTTGATGCTAAATATATTGTTCAGTTTGATGATAAGAAAGGAACAATTTTTAATGCAAATAAAGAGATTATGTTAATAGCCCCAAAGAGAAATGATGTATATGTTCGTGACATGTCATCACTGACTCCAAATGGAGCCTGCTTCTTTGCTAAAGCCTCTGAAAGTGTTAACTGGCTATGGCACAAAAGGCTATCACATCTCAATCTCAAAAACATTAATAAACTTGCTAAACAAAACAAAGTTCTTGGTATTCCCTCACTAGTTTATTCAAAAGGTAAACCATGCTCAACATGTGAAAATGGAAAGCATCATAGAGCTTATTTCAAAACAAATCAAAACTTCTCAATCATGAAGTGCTTGCATCTTCTTCATATGGACCAGTCAGTCCAATGTCCATAAATCATAAGAAGTATACCCTAGTCATTATCGATGAGTACTCAAGGTATACATGGGTTCACTTTCTTAGGAAGAAGAGTCAAGAAACTGATGTAATAATGTCCTTTATCAGAATGCTTGAAAACCAAAATGATTTCAAAGTCAAAAAAAATCAGACCTGATAATGGAACCGAGTTTAGAAATTATTAACTTGCGAGTTTTTGTGATGAGAAAGGAATTTCTCAGAACTTCTCTTCTTCTTACACACCTCAACAAAATGGTGTGGCTGAAAGGAAGAACAGAACTCTCATTGAGGCTGCTAGAACAATGTTGAATGGTTAAGTAATCTCTATGCATTTTTGGACTAAAGCAGTCAAAATTGACTGCTACAATCATAACATATCAATCATTGTCAAAATACATCATAAGACTCCTTATGAAATATTTAGAGAAAGGATCCCTGATATTAGTTACTTTCATGTTTTTGGATGTCCTATGTTTATTCATAATCACAAGGATCATTTAGGAAAATTTGATGCAAAGGCTGATGATGGATACTTTCTAGATTACTTTCTTTTCTAAAGCCTTCAAAGTATTTAACACTAGAAGACAACAGGTTGAGAAAACTTATCATGTACCTTTGATGAGAGTATGGAAGACATCAGGTTTACCAACACCTTAGTAGATGAGACTGGAATAGATGATTAATCTAGATACCCTCCTGATGAATTTGTTCATGAGGATGATCCATCCAAAAAATATCAAACAAATTTTGATATTTCATACTACATCACCCTCATAAATCATTCACTAACTGAAATCATACAGACCACTGATATCCCTAAAGTAATTACTTGAAATGAGCTAAATAATCCTCTCACTAAGGAGACTGAAGGTCCTCCTGAATTGATAAACACGAAGGGACACATGAACAAACAGTTCAGAATAAACAAAACAACAGTCTACCTACTAAAGTACATCCATGGAACAACACTAAAATCTCAGTATCTTCTACTAAACTTTCAGCCCCTGAGATAGCTCAGTCTCAAATCACTCATCATGCATCAACAATTTCAACACATTAAACTTGTGAACATCATTGGTGAACCCACTGAAGGCATGCTTACAAGAAGTAAGGCTGCCAAACTAATAGCTGCCTTAATAAGTGAATGTCTATTTGCTGACTTTCTCTCTAAGATTGAACATAAAAAGGTATCTGAGTCACTGAAAGACAAACTTGGAACTGTTACAAGAAACAAAGCAAGACGGGTTACTCAGAGTTATCGTTAAGAAGAAGGAATTTACTATGATGAAACCTTTGGACCAATTGCAATGATGGAATCCAACAAGATCTTCCTTACTTTTGCTACCTACATAAACTTCAAAATCTTTTAGATGGATGTCAAAAGTGCCTTCCTGAATGGAAAGCTTAAGGAAGAAGATTATGTCAAACAACCTCCTGGTTTTGAGAGTAGTGAATTCCCTGACTCTATCTATAAGCTTGATAAAGCCTTCTATGGACTAAAACAAGCACCAAAGGCATGGTATGAGACTTTATCTAGTTTCCCCATTCAAAACAAATTTGTCAAAGGAAGGATTGGCAAAATTTTGTTCATTTACAAAACTAAAGGACATGTCTTACTTGTCCAAGTGTATGTAGATGACATCATATCTAGCTCAACAGACTAAAAACTTTGCAAACAGTTTGAAAAATTAACGACAAAGATATTTGAAATGAGTATGATGGGTGAACTCATTACTTTTTTGGATTTCTAATCAAGCATGATGACAAAGGAATTTCTATTTATCAAGAGAAGTACACAAGGGACTTACTAAATAAGTATAAGATCTCTTATAGTTCTTTAGTAAAGACATCCACGGTTCCTCTAAACAGCCTATGTCTTGATCTCTCTGGTAAACCAGTAAATGAGACCTTATACAAAGGAATGATTGGGTCCCTGATGTATTTAACTGTAAGTCGGCCTGATTTTCATTTCTCAGCATATATATATAAAAGATATCATTCCAATCCAAAAGAATCACACCTTATAGTTATGAAGAGAATCTTCAGGTACGTGAGGGGTACTCCTACCCTTGGTCTATGGTATCCAAAATGCTCAGGATTTGATTTAAAAGGATACTCAGACTCAGACTATGTTGGATTCAATATGGACAAGAAAAGCACTTCAAGTGCCTGTCAATTGCTTGGAGGGAAGTTAGTGTGTTGAAGTGCAAAGAAACAGCAGTCAGTGGTTATATCCTCTGCTGAGGCTGAATATGTTGTTGCTGCTGGGTGTTGTGCAAACATTATCTGGATGAAAATTCCACTCAGTGACTATGATATTCATTACAAGATGGCATCCATCTTTTGTGACAACACCAGTGCAATTGCATATCCAACAACCCTATTCTTTATTTAAGAACAAAACACATTGATATCAAATATCATTTCGTCAGTGACCGTATCCTAAAAGGTGATATTCAATTACACTTCATTCCTACTAAATATCAGCTAGCTGATATATTCACAAAGCCATTGGATGAACCCGCTTTCACCAAACTAAAAAGCTAAGTTGGGCATGCTGAACATTGATTAATCACGTCCTTGACTAAAAGATGTTCAATATGGTATAAATAGAACCAGTCTCCTGAACAACACTTACTGATAACATACCATGACTCCCATGATGCTAAGGAACATATTAAATGAGGAACTAAATGCTCTAAGTATTTAGTTACTTAAATATCCTAGGTTGGTGATTGAACACTTTAAATAAGGAACAAATATTCCTTATCTAACTGTCATCCAACAATCATGGGTCTCACACATCCCACATTCACCCACTGGGCATTTAACGCGCACTCTCACACATATTATCCCTTCCCAATACGACCTTTTAATGACCAAATCCACGTCATTCTGCAAAAGTGCACGACATATAACGGCTAAACAGTCTGTCATGATAATGTCGTTAGTTTGGTATGTGAATTTAATTCGGTCGTCAAACATTCTCAAAACCATTTTCATAAAACATTTTTGATCTCACACTAGTTTAAGATCTATACCTATAAGTACCCCTTTGTAAAAAAACACACACATAAAATTTCTTTGCTATAAAAACTCTTGCAATTTTTTATCTTAAAGAAACAAAGAGTGTGCGCTCATAACATCCCAACTCTCAACCTAATTTAATTTATGTGTATGCATATAACATCTTTTAACCAGTTTTATAAAAGAATGTCTTTCAAAAACAGCAATGACCTCTTCAAAAGCAATCATGTATGCACCACAGGTACAAGACCTGATCATTGAGTCCGTCCAATTTAAAAACAACAATGTTGTGGGGAAATTTAACTATCCACAAAATGTCCTAATCAACATGAATATGTGCAAATTTCTCAAAAACTATTTTATTGCTGAGGCGTTTTACAAAACACCATTAATGATATACCAAAACTATCTTAGTGAGTTTTGGTGTACTACTGTAGTTGTAAGACCAACACCACCCATTGAGGACTTTGAACCAATCCCCTTAAAAGAGTTAGGAATCAGGTTTAAGAATGATGGTACACCCTTATATATTGATTATAATACATTCTGTCAAAGCACTAGGCTTGAGTATAACAATGGTCAGTATGCTGACCTACCTTAGACTAAGGCTATAAAGGCTGAACTTGTAAAGTTAGGCCTAGCTGAAAATATGGTTAAAAAGACCCCTATGCTGAAAACTTAGTTTCCCATGGTTTAGAGGCTCCTGATGACTTTTGTCATTCAGGTCATTGATGGAAACAAATTCTCTATTGATTAGTTGAATTCTTCTCGATAGATGATGGTCTTTAGTCTCCTCACAGGGACTAAGATAGACATAGGAGAGATCATCTACAATGATCATGTGAACAAGCTCCTTAAGACTTATAGGAAAAAGTATGTTGCTTATCCTAGGTTCATCTGTTATGTGCTGGAATGGTTACTGAATACCAATTATGCTCAGGATATAACACTTGGGTCTGCTCCCTCAGTCCTGAGTAAGAATAAATTTAATCAGAATTCCTCCAATGTCCAACCCATTGAATTGATAAGTACATGATTAGTGTAGTGAACTACCAAGCTTCAGTGTCTCCTACTCCCTCACTTGAAAAAGTGGGAAGAAAAAGAAGTCTTAGACTGTGACAAAACTTACACCCAAGTTACAAGGTCATGTGGCTTCAGGAGTACCACCTAAGGTAACTAGGGGAAAGGAGCAGTACAAGACTAAAAAGACCTCACTGATTCAATCTACCCTAAAGTTCACCCATGAGAAAGAGCTATCGGAGGCAACTGATAGATCACAGTCAGTATCCTCGGGCTAAAGTACTGATCCCCAAGATACAGAGGGAAACAAACAACCCGCTATTAAAGGATTGCCTTCCACAACACCCAAAGATAGTATTCATAAATCCAAGCTTTTACCTGAGGGAACCATTATTGATCCTAAAGACTCAGAGGGAAATATACAACCCACTGATACGAGATTCCTTTCCACATCCGATAAGGGCATTTGCAAATCATAGCCTTTGATTGGAGGTAAAGCCGATTGTTGCCAAAGACCCAGAGGGAAGCAAACAACCCGCTGGTATGGGATTGCGTGCCACTAAACCTAATAAAGGTATTAGAAAATCACATCCTTTACCTGAGGGGACTCTTACTGGCCCCAAAGACTCAGGGAGCAACAAATAGCTTATTGATAGGGGTCTGCCTTTATAACTGATTCTAATCAATCAGGGGCCGACACTAAGTACCAGGTGGATAAAACCCAGTCTACTCGATTTGAGGTGTAGGACCCTGACCAAAACAAAGGCAACACTTCTTCTGAAGTAAAGCCGGATAACCAACCACTCATCTAAACTTATGGAGACTTTCAGATGCTGATGTAAGACTCTGATGATGATCTCAAAGAACCTAGGGATAAAGAAGTCTTTGAGGTTAGGGAAGAAATGTAGGATGCATTTCCCTTACCTTCTGATGAAGAAATCCATCCTCCTTCCTCGACTGAACAACCATCCACTAAATCCCAACACACTGACCAACCATCAACTGACCACCAGTCACCCTCACCTAACAAGGATCACTCTAAATCATCCAAGACAAAGCAACACAAGGAGTTTGATCACTCCCCAGATGCATCAGATTCTGAATCCTCATCATACTATAAGACATTTAAGCTCTATGATAACTACGTGTCTGTTACTGAGAGAGTATTAGCAAGAAATCTTTAAGGTTTTTTAGAGGTACTTTATGCTCAGGTTGCTGAAGACAACTTGGAAAATCATGAGGATGCAGCTGCATCCTATGCTAAATTAAGAATGGAAATTGCAGGCATTCATGATGCAACTTACAAAGCAAATGAGAACACTGACACAACTCTAAGGAACTATGAAAAGATTATTTCTCAGTTCAAAGCATAAAATGTTGAAGGTATCAACATGGTTCTCAACAACCTCAAGGAAGTTCAGGATGCTGTCAAGGGGGATCATGCATTGAACAAGAAAGTGCTAGATGCCGCTGAGGCATATTCCAAGTGTTTATCTAACCTCAGTGAGTTCCTCACCCTAGTTAAATACTTTTATTTTCCATGTTTCAAATATATAGTTAAATCTCTTTAGGCTGTTGTCACTGCTTAAAATGATTATCTAGGTAAATAGGCTGAGTTTAATGCTTCTATGACCTGAAGTGTTGATCCTTGGATGACCAGGATTGAGAACTCTCAAGAAGTTATCCAGTCTATAATTGCCTCTTTAGAGACTGACATAGCTGAAATAAAAGCAATGATGACTAAAATCTTTTGTGCCTTCAGAGGACAGCCTTTCTCTGCCCCCTCAGGGAGTGTGCCTAAGCCAAAACTTGCACTTATTAGGATTCCTGCAAGTGTTAGAGGGAGAGTTTGGCACACACGACTATAATAAGTCCATTTGTTCCAAATCCTGAACCTTCTCCTGAAAGATCGGCTAAAGAAAAGAAAGAAACTCATTCTCACACTGAGGGGGAGCAAGCTGACATGGTGACTAAGGAGCAGAATGAAGAAGAGATTACTAAAGAAGTACCAAAGGTCACTCTGCCTAAACCAATTCAGACAGTCGTCCCACCAATCTAATATCCCAAAACACCAATCACTCCTGAAGGTCTAGTTACTGAGATATCAACACAAGTGATCACTGAAGAATGTGGATCTTCACTCAGCATTTCTAGAGTTAACAAAGGAAAGGGTATTGCAATTAAATCTGACCCTTCTCCACCAAAGCTAGTTAAGGCATCTAAAGAAGTTCATTCTGACCCTAATGGTCCAATGCTAACAGAATAGGGAGTAGATGGGAAGATTATTCACATCCTAAATGATCAACTTCAGGAGTATCTTGACAAAAAGGAAAGGATGGACAAGGCAATGAAGGAAGCTCAACTGAGTGAGCCAATGATCAAGCAAGTAGCTGCTGAGATTGTCAATGATGCTGAGGTTAAGATCAAAGGTCCTAAGGACTTCTTCAAGCATCAAGATGCTCACTTCAAAATCCTTACAAGAGCTCATACTGAAAAGCTCAAGCAGAAAGATGAACTGAGGAAGAGGAGGTTTGATCAGTATGTCTGTAATACAAACAGCAAACTCAAGCCTGAGATAATCACTGACATATTCATTCACCTAAACACAAAACCAGTCACAATAACTGTCTACGGGAACAATGACCCAATAAATTTTGATATTCACAGAAACTTCAAATTTAGTGATTTTGGCATAAGTGAATGGAATGAATTGAGTGTCATCATTCCCAAGAAGAAAAACAAGGTGGTAAGCGAACTAATGACTTCTTTGAGCAATAAATATGAAATGACTTGAAGACCAATCCATGTGAACTGTGAAAGATAAACCTAATCCCTTTCCCAATCCCTGGAACAAGATCCATAACTATCCCAAAGAAGAAAGAGTAGAAGCAAGATTGAGGCCGTTCTACGTAAGTAAAACCCTGTATGATCGGATATATTCCTTTGAACAGAAAATCTCCATAAACCAAGAATAGGAGCAAATGATTCAATTGTCAAACAACGAACGGAACCCAGATATTTCATATTTCTTAACAAAATTGCACAGCAGCTTAGATTGCCCATCATGTGCTTTGTGCATCCAGAGTCAACAATGAATAGGATGAGTTGAAAAATCTGTAAGAGAATTAGAGGACGATGGAATACTTGAAAAATTGGATCCTAAAGTATTTGTGAGTTTCAAGACATTTGTTATCCTAGATGCATTATCTATAGCAAAACTGATAAACGTCCAACGCGTGTCGTAATAATATATAGTAATCCCCGTTAGATATGAAAATTACTTTAGGAAAAGTAATAGTTTATCTTCCGAGTGTCGTATCCACGGCGAGAGATGAATTTGAAATCCTCAAAAGTATTTTGTTTGATGCTCGAATATCGAATATTTTTGTTTTTGATTTTAAACTAAATATTAAAAACTACTAAACTAGATTAAACTAATTAATAAGCAATCTAATAAGATGAAAAATATATGAAGAAAAATATGCTTGTCAAGTAAAAGTGAATAGATCCTTAAGTGTGAAATTTTAGATCTTAATGATGAATTTATATCCGTTTACTAAATTGTTTCCTCAAAACGTTGGCTAATATTGAAAACAACTTTTTAACAATAATTTAATTACTAGTTTAATGCCTACTTAATCTTACGGCTTTTGCCCGTTCGACTAAATAAAACACTAAATTAAATAATTTTTGCAAATTATTAATTACTAATCACTTATTAAATTCCACACCTAATTCACTCAACACCAATTAACTTAACAAGCATAAAAATAAACTACTCACTAAGCATAACGATCAAATAAGCTAAACAACACATAATAAGCTAAATTTATCTAAACTAAAAGTATTGAAAAAAGATAGAAAATTGGACCGAATTGAAGAGACGGAAATAAACGATAACACTCGATTTAATAAGCTAAAGAAAATATTAAAATTCTATCTAGCTTATTAAACCCATAAGGTCCACGCCTCATGAGTTGACCGGTACCAAAAACGAAACACAAAACAAATAAATTGTTAACAGATTATAATGATTAACATTTGAAACTATCCATTTGGCCCACAAACAAAACGCAGGCCCAAGAGTAAGCAAATGTGGCCCAATTATACAACCATGGTCCAAATTCCCAATTAATGAATTCTACAAACTAAACAAAGGCCCAGATTATGCAATGGAACTAAGAACAAGCTTAAGAAAAATAATACAAACTACCACAATAAGCCAAACACAAATGATCTGAATAAGCCGAAATCGTAACAGCTAATTTGATGCAAGAGATACTAATAAGCACATGATTAAGCTTTTAAATCCTAAATCTAAACTAGAGATCTTAAATCTAATTAATAAACAAACGAGGGAATTAAGAATTGATAACCGATTAAGCTACAACTAATCAATAAGCATAATAAAACTGATTTAGCATGTAAAATAAGCACTACTAGATATAAGCTAAACTAGAGCATGATCAAATGAAACTAAAAGGATTAAAAAGCTAGTTTTGAAAATAAACTTGAGAAAATAAGCGCTTATCAATGAATCTCAAAGAAATCTAGATCACTAAACGAGATAAGCTCTTACTGAAACAATAAGCAATGCAAAATCGAAATAAGCTCTAAGTCTAGATCGCAACCTTGATAAATCAAATAAGCTAGCTCGATTTCTCTTTATAATCTATATAAGCTAAATGAAATGAAATAAGCTATAACGAAACTTACTCAGATCAGAATAAGCTCAGAAAGTATGCTAAGAAAGAAAACTTAAAATTCAATTAGCACTTTTA
Source organism: Tanacetum coccineum (assembly GCA_026074375.1). Taxonomy (NCBI): domain Eukaryota; kingdom Viridiplantae; phylum Streptophyta; class Magnoliopsida; order Asterales; family Asteraceae; genus Tanacetum; species Tanacetum coccineum. The sequence continues at coordinate 36,632 of BQNB010028908.1, forward strand.
AAGAAAACAAAAGGAATAAGCACTTTAAACATAAACTTCATTAAGCTGGAACAACTCTCGTTACAATAATCGATATAAGCTGGAAAAGAACTTTTACAATAAGATAAGAATGACAAATAAGCTAAAACTAATCTAATCCTAAACCTACTCCTAAAACCTAACTAGAGAAAACTTTTTAAAACTAAAATCTAATGAAATGAAAGTTGTGGGGAGTGAGCAATTTATAACCAAATGTGAGGGGGTACTTTTGTAAATTCTATCCAATGATGGCATTATGATCAGCCAATGATTGGCATTGGAATTGCCACATCGTACTTGGTTGACGTGGGTTATCCAATGAATATTCGCCATGTGGCCATCTATTTCTGCTTATCTCATACGCTATCTTTCATCTGTTGGATTATAACACAGATATAAGAAATGAATTACAAAGTGCTCCGCCATGTGTTGATCTGTCATTCGCCTATCCATATATAGTGCTCTGTCACGTGACCAAAGAGGAATTATTTAAGGGGCATTTGACCATGATGTCACGCCTACGTCACCATTCAATAGTTTTTTATCAGATTTGCTTTTGGGCTTCTTGGGCTTTTTGTTTTATTTGTTGGGCTTGGTAATAACATAGGCTCGCCCGGCCCATTTAAATGGGTTACAGGCTGGCCCAATCAGATTCGAAGGCACCGTGCACCTACTCGTATGCTCTATCACGTGACCAAAGAGGAATTATTTAAGGGGCATGTGACCATGATGTCACGCCTACGTCACCATTCAATAGTTTTTTATCAGATTTGCTTTTGGGCTTCTTGGGCTTTTTGTTTTATTTGTTGGGCTTGGTAATAACATAGGCTGGCCTGACCTATTTAAATGGGTTACGGGTTGGCCCAATAAGATCTGAAGGCACCGTTGGACTCGTTTTTCTGTGCTCTTTTCAATGGCATGCTCGGGGACTTTTCACGACTTTGTCTTGATCTTGAATATTAAACACACTTGATCGAAACGAACCTGTAAATACCCGTTTTTGCTTTGTTTTTAACCCGTTTTACCTGCAAGATATAAAAATACCAAACAAACATATTTGCAAGATAATTATTCATATTTTAGTATTTTTAGTCTGTTTAATAGTGTTTTACGAGGTAAAAAGGATGTGTGTTTAAGCACACATCAAATTCCGTCACACTAAGCCATTGCTGGTCCCACACGCAATGTTTATAAAACAAGCCTGGAAAATAAATAATTTTATCCCTCTTTAACTTATGACCCCACACAATCAAACAAGAACAGAAAATATCCATTAAGAAGGTTCAAAAATCATTTAATTTCTAAAGCGCTCCCGTTTTAACCACTTATTAATAATAGATAAAAACTAAGTTAAAATTTCTAAAATTTATTTAAAAGGCTTAAAGAACGAGAGTTCGTCATCCTCGACTTTTCACAATCCCCAAACTAAGCTTAAAACGAAATCACAGTCAAATATAAGATTAGATGCTAACACTACTTATAAATGCTAATTGTGTAAGCATTAGCCACTTTTCGCTCCTTTATTCCTAGATCCTCTAAGGATTTTATTATTATTATTATTGGTGAAAAATAAATTATGTCTTTATTATCATAAAGGTGCCCGGTTAAGACCATAATTAGTTTGAAATCATTTCCTAAAGAGACGATATGGTAAGAATAAGGTCCACATTAAGGTTCTAATTTCACATGATTTAGGGGTTATCCTTTTTATTTCATCCGTAACAACTTAACTACGAGTCCAGAGACGGAGGTTTTATTTAGATAACCCCGAAGTCAAAATGTGGCTTTATTATTATTATTATTATTATTATTATTATTATTACTATTATTGCAATATTATTATCCATCGGTCCTTTAAACAATTGCCACATCGGTATGCGAGCCGACCATGGTCAAGGATTTCTTATTTCGACCAGGAGATCCTCTACCTTTTTGAAAACTGCCACATCGGTATGCGAGCCGACCATGGTCTAGTAGACTTTTATCAATCTCAGATTTATTATTCTTACTATGGGCCTTCTTTTGAAAACTATCACATCGGTATGCGAGCCGACCAAGGTCAAGTAATCTTTTATCAGCCCACAGTTCTTATTATTATTATTATTACCTCCACCCTTTAAATGACTGCAACATCGGGCATCCTAACCGACAAGATGCAGTGGTCTTTTTCGGCTTCAGTTTATTACATTATTATTATTATAGCCAAATTTCAAGTCTTGTGGTCTTTTAACTACCGAGACATCGGGCGTCCTAACCGACATGACCCAGTAGCCTATTTCCCTACAACACTGACAAAACCTCGATGTGTACCTTACTTTCACCAGAAGGAATCTCTACGAAAGGATTTAAACTAAAAATCGCAAAAACCAAAGTAACTTTATTTATTTAACAATTATATAACGTTTATTAAGCTAGTGGGAGCAAAAAGCCACAATTAACCTCCATGAGCTCTAAAGACATCCAACTACTCAACGCTTAGCATCTAACTTAAATTCAACTCTATCATTTTTCGTTCTTTGCAAAATTTTAAAGTTTAGCAAACGCTTAGTCTCGAAAGCTAAGGGAAAAGCTAGAGTGAAATACTCGGTCAAGTCAAAATATCCTAAGTTCTACGGGCCTACTTATTTCTATATTTTTATATTTTCATTATTTTTTTCATCATCATTTTTTTCACATAAAATAAAACAAAATATAGGTCATATAGGTCAAAATGGGGTTGCGTGGAAACACAGACAGGCACAGGTATGATCAATTTCGATAGAAATTCGCCCCACACTTAGAATGAAACATTGGCCTCAATGTTCAAAAATGTCGGGTTTTACCCCCACACTTAGGAATGAAAAAAGCAAATGCAAAAAATTCCAAGTATATATATATTTTTTTATAGAAATAATGTAAAAATGGTTGATTAAAATGGGGTTACGAGGGAACACAGAACTGCACAAGTAAGATCATATTTTAGCAGAGAAACCCCCCCCCCCCCCCCCCCCCCACACTTAGAATGGAACATTGGCCTCATTGTTCAAAATTATCGGGTCTTACCCTCACACTTAGGAACGAAAAAGGCAAATGCAAAAAATTCCAAGTGTGAAAGGGAAAATAAAATTAGATATTTATATATATGATCAGGATTAAGGATTCCCAGGATATAAACATGAAGATGATCGGAGACCACGCGATTAGAGGATTGAAAACAAGCACGAAGAACTTCAAGATCATAGGTAATCTTGCAAGCAAAAACATAAAACCACGAAACACAACAAGGGAAGAAGCACACCCCCACACTTAGGCTAAAAATACACCCCACTTATTCATTACTAATACTACTATTATATTAATACTACTACGAAAGAAACCTAATGTAGCAAGCTACTTATTTAATATTAAGGATAACACGGGTTACCTCCCGAGAAGTGCTTGTTTTTGTTCGAGTCTCTAGCTTGACTCTAAGGTTATTTACTCTTAATTTCATGGTCAAATCCATCACCCGTTGTGAGCTAAGGATGGAAATAGCAGTATATCACCTCCTTAGGTGAGTATGCAGCAGGACGGGGTGATGATATATGATGAAAACCAGAAGAAGGGGTCTCTATCACCCTCGTCATATTCCTCGACTGTGTCAGGGAGAAAAATAGATCAAATATTTCCACTTCCCTTAAGCAGATCTGCTTAGAAGCGAGGGGTGGTAGATCTAGTGAGGAGGACTCTGTAGGTAACAATGCTGGAGATACATCAGAAGATGTATCTTCATTAAGAAATTATTCAAAATATAGAATGTCACCCTTTGAGTCGTGATACCTATCATTAATTTCAGTAGGAATTAAATCGTCTAGGCCAAACTCAGCGATGAGATCCTCAAAAAGGTCACTAGTCTCAGATGATCTAGACATCGAATCAGAATTACCTAAAGGTTCATCAAACTCTCTTGGGACAGGGATAGGGTCATCGGCTAGTAAATGTTCTAGTTCTTCTATGTCTCTACTAGGATTGAAGTCAACTTCCCTATCCTCCATTGAGATGGTGTCTAAATGCTCTCCTAAAGGTAAGTCGATATCTAATTTTTCTTCCCTAACATCAGTGGTGGGAAAATATGTAGTAATAGGCATATCACACTCTAAATCACTATCAGATGTCACCTCAGACTCCCTTAGGATTAGGACAAGATCATCAACACTAGACTTTATGAATTTGTCAGTTTCCCTTGCAGGAATAGTGCTAATAACGTCATCCCCCATTAAGAGGGTATCTGTAGGTTCCATGGTAGCTAAGAACGGTATGTATGTTGTGTATGTAGGAGGTGTGACAGAAGCAGTATAATGCTCACTTAAACATTTCTCCTTGTCATAAGTCACCTCCGTGTAATCATCACTCCCCTCAGGTTCTTTTGGAACAACAGGGGAATTAGGCATGTGAGTTCTAAGAATTTCCTCCAAAATACGGTTATTTTCCCTTGCTAAAAGCATATAATGACTATAAGAATCTAAATCCTAAGGGGGCGACAGATCAATATGGTACTGTGGAGGTTGGTCAAAACAAGGAAAATCATAATTGTTACCAGGATTAGGCTTATAGACAAGCTGGTTCCTGGTTGGACAATCCAAGCTATGATGGGGACCTCCACAGACCTCACAACAGTCGAACTGTTGTTGCTGACTCGGTGAATAAAATGGAGGTTGGTTATAACGAAAATCTTGATTGTAACAGGGACCCTGATCAAAGACGGGTGTGTTCCTTGTTTGACAATCAAAGCCCGGGTGAGGGCTTCCTCCACAATACTTACCCGAGTATGTCTCAATCGGGTGTTGCGGGGGTTGGTTAAAGAAATTAGGTGTTTTATTGTAGGAATAAGGGTTTTGGTCATAGACAAACTCATTTCCCATCCCTATAACTCTACACCCGGGATAATTTCCATCATTTCGGGGACCCTCACAACATGAGCAATTATATTGGCCAAATAATATTTGTCTTTCAATTTGGTTCAAAGCTCAGGAAAGTTTTGCTAGTTGCTCATTTAAAGCTTCCGACTAAGACATAGCAGATAAAGAATTAAATGGATAAGAGGGTAAAGATGATAATAATTAAATGAAATAAGAGAATAAAGGAGAATATTTTTTTTAGATATTTATAAAGAAAATAAATGAAATATATATATATATATATATATATATATATATATATATATATATATATATATATATATATATATATATATAGATATAGATATATATATATATATATATATATATATATATATATATATATATATATATGTCTATATATATGTATATATATATGTATGTATATATGTATATATGTATGTATGTATATATGTATGTATGTATGTATATATGTATGTATGTACACGTGTGTGTACACGTGTGTGTACACACGTGTGTGTACACGTGTGTGTACACGTGTGTACACGTGTGTGTACACACGTGTGTGTACACGTGTGTGTCCACACGTGTGTGTCCACATGTGTATATACATGCATGTGTATATACATGTATACATGTATGTGTATATACATGTATACATGTATGTGTATATACATGTCTATATACATGTATGTGTATATACATGTCTATATACATGTATATATACATGTGTATATACATGTATATATACATGTGTATATACATGTATATATACATGTATATATACATGTGTATATACATGTATACATGTGTATATACATGTATATATACATATGTATATACATATGTATATACATATGTATATACATATGTATATACATATGTATATATATATATATATATATATATACATATGTATATATATATACATATGTATATATTTAAAATAGTATAATAATACTATATATCTACATATAAATATATAAATAATATATATTACTATACATATACATATATATAAATATACATATACATATAATATATATATATAAACATATATATACATATACATATTTATAACTAATATACATATACCTATAAATAGTTATATATATAATATACATAAACGTATATACTACATAACATATCCGTATATATATACATAACATAAACGTATATATACAACAATAACATATACGTATACATATACATATAATATATATATATAATAAATATATATACATATAGATATACAAATACATATAGATACATATAGTACATATACAATAATATACATATATATATAAAATATATTAAGTATATATACATACATATATATATATCGTATATATATAATATATATATATATACATATTTATATATGTTTTGATGTTATATACATAATATACATATAACATATATAGAACATATATACACTAGACATATAATATACAAATATACATATATCTACATGATAATACATAGACATATATATACGATATATAATATATAATAATACTTATATAATATATATATAGAATAAATATATATAATAATATATATATTAATATATATATATAAATATATGTTTGATTAAGTCATTTGGATACCAAAAAATATTTTGTGATTACCGGGACTCATCTCCACCCGCCATCTTCATCCCATCTAGAAGGATGGCGAGATTGAATGCCCCGAATTTAACACTGTAATGGATATTTTGGTCCATTTAATGTCTATAATATAAACATTTTTTTCTAATTAACCACTCATTTAACACACACACATACGTGTTTCTCTCTCTCTCTACACCAACAGATGATGTTCTTTTTCTCTCTCTACACGAACAATTAATCCCATCAGGTGCAAACAACAGATCGATCGATTGATCTTTGATCTTTAAATAAAAATAACACGAACAACTAATCGATCGATCTTCGATCGATCCATCAGCTTCTTCTTCATTTGATTAACATCAGGTTAGATTCATCATATCTTTTTTTTATTTTTAGCTTATTTGATTTGAAGAAGCTTGTTAATTTATCATCATTTAAATTTATAAGCTTATTATTCAGCTTATTTTGATCGAATATCATAATTATATGTTATTAGTGATAAGCTAATTTATTTAGATCCTTTCTGTGAATAAGTTTATGTATTATCATCGTTTGAATTTATGTTGCTAAGTTATAAGCTAGCTTATTAGCTTATTTTGATGAATTATAAGCTATATTATTTAGCTTATTTATGTTGCTAGTGTTAATAAGCTTTGTTATTAGCTATTTTTATGTTTTGAATAAGCTTTAATAGATTAATTTGTTGATATAAGCTGAATCAAGGTGTATATAGCTTATCAGTTAGCAATAAGCAGTTTTAAATAGTTTGTTGTTTAATCTGTTTGATATATCATATATGATATGTTTCGTACGTATATCATATATGATTTTGCTTTTTCATATGTATGTGGCATGTGATTATCATATATGATATTTCATTTTTTTCAGGTGACGGTTTATTTATTCTTTTATTTTTCAGAGATTGAAATGTGCACAGGTATGTTTAAGGATCAAGCTGAAGTCGTGGTGGCCCAGGAGGAAGTTCAAGAAAAAATAGATTTGGTTGAAAATGAAGAAGAATTGATTGAAGAAGAAGAACAGTAGTTTAGATAATAAAAAGGTTTTGGTTTAATCATGAAATCAGTAGACTCTTTGTTTTTGTGTCTTTTGATTATGAATAAGTTTTTATCATATATGATATCATATGTATATCATATTTGATTTTACATTAGGCTTACTTTCTATTTGAATTATCATATATGATATTGTTAAAAAGTACTCTTTTATATTTTGTGAACCAAGTGTTGGATCTTTTGTTTTTACATGGGTTTACCCGTTACATATATTATACATGATAACATATTTGATTTTACATTGAGTTTCTTTCTATTTGGAGTATCATATATGATATCATATGTATATCATATTTGATTTTAGATTGGGTTTCTTTCTATTTTGGAGTATCATGTATGATAATGTTAGAAAGGTCTTTTATTTTGTGAATAAGTGATGTTTTATTTATTTTAACTCCTGTATATCATATATGATATACTGGTATTACATTTTAGCTTGTTGTGAAATGCCAAAAACACACAAGTGATTATTTATTTGTTCAATAAGAAGTTCAACAAGACAAGACATTTAACCAAAAGATACATCCGTATTCATTTCATAATAAAATACGACGAATTAGTAGCATTACATTGTTAAACCATGATCAACGAATTAGTAGCATTACATTGTTTTACCATGATCAACAAGTTAGATCCCCAAAATGTGGTACATACTACGGTACCACCAACAGCTTGTCAACCTACACTACTTGATTAGCCTACCAACAACTTGTCCTTCTTTGCAAACGCATGTGCCTCGTCCCTCATCTTCTCGCTGTGGATGGTTATGTCATATGTCAAGATCTTTGTTACAAACCTCAGCCCTATCTTGTGTATTTTCATTTCTTGTGCAAAATGCATTAAAAACAGCTTTCTCTACACAAATAAAAAGATTTGATTTTAGTTTCAAGCACATTATCATATATAATACTATATTATAGTGTTAAAGAAGTTGACTTTCAAGCAGATTATGATATATGCTATTATACACACAACTAACTTTAATTACTCATCAGGAGATGATAGCTTTGCTTGTATTTTAGTTTCAAGCACATTATCATATATGATATATTATAAATGCTTAAAACCTAATTTATATCATATATGATATATTACATAAGTTTTTACACTTTGTTCAAGTAACTTATCATATATGATTTTTCACTAACAGGTCATACTATATCTGTTCAACGTAGATTAAGCCACAAAACCTAAAAATTCATAAAAATAAGCTAATAAGTTAGCTTATAATTCAGCATAATAAATTCAGATGATAATTCATAAGCTTATTCACATCAATCACCTAATAAGTTAACTTATCATTCAACACGATAAATTCACATAATTCGTCAAATAAGCTGAATTTATCAGATGATGATAAATTCATATGCTTAATCACATCAAATAAGCTAAAAATGATAATTTTTAAGCTAAAAAAAGCGATCATCTTATTCACATCAAAACTAAATTCATAGATAAATTCACATCTAACAAGCTAAAAAAGGATAAGCTGAATTATAAGCTTATTCACATCAAATAAGCTAAAAAAAAGATAAATAAAAACAGATCGGATGAACTTTACCTGATGTTAATAAACTGAAAAAGCAGATAATCGGTTTACGAAGAAGATAATTGATCGATTAGATGTTCGTGATGATAGATTCAGATCCGATGTGTTTGTGTGTGTTTTTAGTGTGTGTTAGGTGAGAGATAGAGAGGGACAGATCTAAAAAAAGACGGGGTGTGAGTGGTTGGAGGTGTGGGTGGTTGTGGGGGGGTTAAATGACCAACATACCCTTCCGCTTTTTCTTTTTTTTCGTTAATAAATGGGTTTTAATCTCAGCCCTTGGATCTTTTTGGATGGATGGGTAGGATTGGTCCCCCAATATCCAAGAAAGGGAGGGTTTCTAATATAACTTCCCTCATAAACTAATCGATGATAGAGGAAGCCATCCATCAAGTTTATATCTAAACATTCGTTATTTTCTAATGTGATTGAGTTTAAACACAACATAGGGATCTCCAATATAAAAAGTCACGTAACAATATATTGCATTTTCGATCAAGCAAAACTGCTCGTGCACATGTTCCACTTTACTAATCTTGGTCCCCCGTGACCCGTGTTTTCCTGTTTTACAAGACTTGGCAAGAAAATAGATTGAAGTATCTATCGTGCATAGTAAAAGATTATTTAAAGTTGGCTATATTTCGTTAAAGTAACGAGATAAAAAGGCAAAAAGGAGAGAAAACATGACTAGTTCTTTACATCCCCAACATTCTTGTCTAGTCCCATCGACATTACCTAATTAGCAAAGGAACGTATACGTTTTGACGTTCATAGTGAGAGTTATCTTAGCAACTTGAACCGAATATACCCTTTCGTTACAAGCATATTATATTTGATTGCACATTTAGGACTCAAATACCAATCTTAATTACATTCACCTCTTGGTATCTTGATCATAATTTAATGATCATATGAGTTTAAAAAATGCATGAAAATAGCAGTAAAAACCTAGCAAGTCCATAGAGGGCCAAAAATATGAGATTGGATTAGCTTAATTTATAATTTATATTAAGACGGATCACCCACAATGCACATAATGTATAGTGTGAAGGACCATTCACGCAAACTTTATTACCAAGATATCTTTTCTCTCTTCTCATAAACTTTTATTATACTTTACACACGCACTTTGCGTCTTTGCATGTATATGTACATGTCACTACAACAAGTACTAATTAATATATATCGTTTAATTTTTGTAGAAACGATAATATAAGCTATAAATATAAATATGTATTTTTTAATAATTAAGATTTCTCAATTACTCCCTCCGTCCCAAAATTATTGTCTCCTATTGACTTTTCAAGTCTTTTTCTTTCAATTTTGACCTTAAATATTTTGGTTTGTGTTATATAATACTTGATGCAAAATATATGAATTGATTGGTTTTTAAATGCATCTTCATTGTTGTAATTTTCATTAAGTATTATATAACACAAATAAAAATATTTATGGTCAAAATTAAAAGAAAAAGACTCAAAAAGTCAATAGGGGACAATAAATTTGGGACGAAGGGAGTACCATTTTTCATAATTCATGGCTGAAGAAAAAACATTTACAAAATTCGACATATTAAATCCTCTATACTTCCAAAATACCTAATTAGGCACATAACTTTGCCTAGAGCTTATGAATTTAATATACGTAATAATTTTCATATTATTTGATTTAATATGTTAGTTTTTGATGACGTATATTACATGTAGAAGTAATCAGTTATAAACTTATAATTAAATAATTGTCCACGATAGACATTAGACCCATGTAGGAATATTTATATCAATCATGCTTACCAAGGCTGTTAAACTCGCGAGTTTACACGTAAGATCGTACGATCTTACGTGTCCACCTGATAAAATCGTGTAGGATCGGTGTAGGATCGCATCGGAGGTAGGATCGCAAGTAGGATCGTAAACTCGCGCGTTAAGTTCGAGGATCGCGTTATGTCGATTAGAGTTTTACCAAATTACCAAGTTATAACTTATTGAATTACATACTTACTAGCCCATTACTTTTTTTTTAGGCCCAAAACTGAACTATACTGAGTCGTTGATCTCAGTAACAAGTATTGACGTTTCATTCCTAGATTTTCTAATCAATAAACCTAATTATCTACTTTCCCCTAAATCTTGAAAACTTAATCGAAACAAATTAGGGTTCTTTTCTATGTTCTAGTTACCCTTAAGTTAAAAATTTCTTAAGGTAATTTGTTGTTTTTATCCTTTTTCTTTTTATAGTTTTAACTTTTTAACTATAACTTTTAAGTTTTTTATTTCTGATAGCTTAATTGTAGTGATTAGTGATTATTAAGTACTTTGTTTTGATACGTTTATTTCGTTAGTTTTGTAATTTTTTTCGCTAAATGTGAATTTGACGATTGAAACTGACTTTTTTTTTACTTTTACTTTGGTTATTTTAATTTAAACTTTGACATTTTCTAGGAGGATTTTATATAAAATTTATATTTGATGTGAAGTAGAATAAAAATAGTTTGACGCGTTTATCGTTACTTACGAACATGATAATGGTTAGGGATTCTTACGATCTCGATCCGATCTTACGATCTCGATCTTGCAAAGACAAAAACGATCCTAGGTGAGATCGCGATCTTGACAGCTTTGATGCTTACAATAAAATAACAACGTTTTAGTATATTTTTATTTTTCAAAATATCCTATAAGACAAATATTTAAACATTTGATCCTACCATAACCTAATTAAAACTTGCAAGAGTACAAAAGTGGTGACGAAGATGACCAACTTGTGGAAAGTTCCTAATCTAAAAAAAATGGTATTATTTTGCATCACTCAACATTATGTATGTTTTGCCCCGTTTGACTAATATTTTAATTTGGTTAATTTTCATGTTATTAGCGGTGCTTAAAGTTGCGTTTTAAATTCTTATTATTTGAGTAGGCAGTATCCGTGCATAACAACGAAATTTTATTACTGTTCTTTTTTCTTGGTTCTACTACGAAGAGTTTCCACCGCCTTTGACGAATGTACTAATCTCGCGCCTTGGAGTTTGCATGAGTACTTCGATGGGCAACATTCCTCCCAATTGAGATTTTATCCAAACCGAAGACTCGAACCCGAGACCTTAATTAAGGAGTAAGACTGTAAGAGACCCCTAACCCCTCATGTCAACCTCAATTGATACGAAATTTTATTAGTCTTTGTGGTATTATGATTAAACGTTTCATTTCTTTGAAAATTTATTACTCCAAATAGCTCTTTTTCACATTCTAGATGTTATTTCATTTCCTTGAAATTTGTTAACATGTCGCCCAAAATTTTATGACACCCAAACTCCTTCATAATTTCTCAATCAACAATTCGTGGTCGATGAACATAGCTTCTTCCTATCTCCCTAAGGGGGTGTTTAATTTTCCTTTATTCCCTCTTAATTGGGAGACTCTTAAATGCCTCTTTCTTAATTAAGAGGCAAATTTAAACATACTAACATACGACACTTAATTTAGTAAACACGTCATAACATACTCATCATGAGGTGCCTTATGTGCATCATATGCACCATACCATAGCAGGTTCGGATGAGTTTCATCCTACATTATCATCTCAACCGCTTGATTTCTCCTACTATGCCCTCATTTGATCCACTTGCTTTGGTATCATCCGTGCCAATTAAAGCACGACTATATAATCACAATATTCATAATATCTTCCTGTCAGTGTATGATAACGAAATAAACAATAAAGGCAATCAAATAAGCTAAACTAAGAATTCTCATCCAAATCAGACAGAAAGTGAGGCGGTTTGGATCAAAACCGGTGTCTATGCTTGGGCGCGAAAAATATTTTTGCAGGCTTAGAAACAAAGAATAGGAACTAAAAACCACAATGCATGCTTCCAGCCAAGGTTGTCAAGATCGCGAGTAAACTCGTAAGATCGTACGATATTACGTGTTTACTAGCTAAGATCGTATAAGATCGGCATTGGATCGCATCTGGGGTGGGATTGTATGTAAGATCGTGGGATCGCGCGTAAACTCGTAAGATCGTCACGCGATCCGAGTTCACCTATTTCTATTTTTTTTATTTTTTCTATCTTTTGAGTTTATCTCACTTGCTGAGGCCCAAAAACAAATGAGCTTTACTAATCTCTAATAAGTCAACCATTCACGTTTTATTTTCTAGACCTGATTATAGTTTATACCTAAGGATGTTTGTTTCTCCTTATATGTGGGTTTATGAGCTTATTTGATTTCAGCTTATATCCCATAAGCCCTAATTTTCTATCTTATTTTGATACTTATGGGTTTATATTAGTTTATCATATCGTAATAAACTTATATAAGCTCACAAGTCTCAAAATAAGCGGGAAAATTGAAGCTTATGAAATATAAGCTGAAATCTAAATAATCCGAAAAAATGTGTTTTACTTTTGTTTTGGTGTTTAAAATTTGATCTCTAACATATTTAAGAGGATATTATATAAATTTATCTTTGATGTTGCACAGAAATAAAAACAGTTTGACTCGTTTATCCTTTGTTTACAAAGCATGACAAACTGGTAGGATCTTACGATCTCAATCCGATCTTACGATCTCGATCTTGGAAAGAAAAAAATGATCCCAGGTGGGATCGCGATCTTGACAGTCTTGCATCATAGTGCATATACCTAAACAGTTTCAAACTCTTATTTCATCACACACAATGATTTCGCAGTATAGTTTCAAGCAAAAACGCAAGTTTCATAACATGTTCTTCCACAATCTTAATCTATTCAATCTTATAGCGTTAGGGGTGCCATAACTTAATTAAAAACAACAATTAATAATCCCAAGAGTTAATTACAAAAATTGTCCCTGTGCTTTGGCCAAATTACACGTTTCGTCTGCGTGGTTACGAAATTGCAAAAATCGTCCTTGTGAGAAAACCCGTGACCCGTTTTAGTCCTTGGTTATAGTAAAATGACTGATGTACCCTCGTCTTCATTCTTTCATATTTTTATTTTAAATTTTAAATATTCTTTTTCCTAAAAATTAAATTCTATCATTATTCATTCTAATTCAAGATTTATAAAAACACAACCTACCACTACTTATATTTATTACCCTCTTTAGTAGAAGAAGATAAAGAACAAGAACATAAATGTATCTTAAATGTTAATTGCTTTTTTTACCACAAACCCAGGACAATTTACAACAACTACAGAAATGTGTTAAAACCAATTCATGTTTCAATTTACCAACAAGCAAAACAGATCCAAGACTACACTTATTCTAAAACCAAATCCACCAACACCCACAAGAACACATACACAATCACGAAGAACAGACATATCCCACACACTAAAAAACCATCAACGACCACCATTATCCTCGGCGATAGGCCGATAGCCATCTCCACTACCACGTCTAGATCTTGGGGAGACTTTATATTAAGGTGGGTGTTTGGGCGTGGGAGAATGTGTGAATAAGATATGAGAAAGTAAAGATGATATGTGTTTATAAGATCTGAGAAATTCTAGATCTTGGAGAGATTTTATATGAATGTGTGAATTTTTTTATTGTGGATTTGGTTGAGGATAATTTCAAATGATATTTTTTTAACATCCAATCATTACTAGTCTCACAAACAAATATAGTGTATCATAGCTATAGGGAGTCTTTTTTCTTGTTGGTTGTTAAGAAGCAACTGAGGGAAAAGAGGGAGATGAGTTGATTTCTAATCATTGGATTTTTGTAGGTTAATTGAAGATTTTAGTATTTGATTTTGTTTTTGATTTAGAAATTGATAAAATTTACAAATGTTTAATGTTCTTTATTCTTAATATTTTTGATTTAGTTCAAATTATGGGTTTGAATTAACTTTATTTTATTGTAAATGTAAAGAACAAGAACACAAGAATAAGAGAAGAATGAGGAGAATGGAGAATTCTTATTCAGTTATCTTCATCCAAGATGTTACAAGTATCAAGTATTTATAGGGAAGATAAATACATGTAAACCCTAACGGGCCAGTTGAGATAATGGTAAATATACATAAGCCCATTAGTATTATTTTACAACACTCCTCCTTGGATATTCATCGTTTATCATACAGTATATACTGCCTCATTAAAAACCTTATCAAGAAAAACCCAATGTGATAAAAACTTGATGAAGGAAAAGAGTGCAGTGCGCATAATGCTCCTCCTCAATTTAATGTATATATTTAAGCTTCAAATGCTAATCTTCTGAACGAGTTGCTCAAATACTTTTGTTGACAACAACTTTGTAATGAAGTCCACCAAATTGTTAATGTTAAGAATAAGTCCTGCAATTATAACAAAATATATGTGTAGCTTTCAACCCAATGTCAAATGCATTGGTTAGAGAGTATACAATGTGTCTACAAATATTAAAAGAGAAAATATAAACTCTCCATGACACATATTAATTGCAAAATAGACAATAAAACCTCAATTGCACTTATTTATAGTACTTGAGGACCACTTATTTCTTAAAGACATGTGCAAAAGCAATTTGATCAAATAAAGTTATTGAGAACTTTATTAATTGTTTCTAGAAGTTGAAGTTGTGAGCCATGCTTGAGGCATTATACATCCTTCGTAGAATATGAAAGCTCTAATAAACCTCATTTAAGGAAAGATATATACTAATCTCATAAAATATCAATAGGATATTTACATCCACCTTGAGATAATATATCTTTTAATAATCAACTTATTGTTTTGTGAATTTATTTATTTTACAATTCAAGTATTTAAAGCACATAACTTTAGAGCTTTTATTTCGGTTTCACACAAAAAAACCGATGTATATCCAATATACACATTGACTTACTAGCTAAAATTTCAGTTTTCCACACAAAAACGATGTATAACCAACATGATTTTACCATAGAAAGAGTATGACTTCACGTTCCCATAGGTTTATTAGTATTAGCAATGATACTAGAGTCATTTATATGTTGGCCAAACATTTCATTGAGCGCATATTTCGGATATTAGAAGATATCTGATCCTCATCTTGCATAATAACAAGCAATATATTGTATGTAGACAAATTTATCGACAGTTCGTTTTGTTTTCGATTCCATAAAATCAAGACAGATATAGAAAAATAATGAGTCTCATAAAGCAAGCTGCGTTCTTATAAACATCATGTCTAGTGTCCTCTTTAAGAGACTAACATTGCGTCTTTTTATTACCACGAAGAAGCCATCTTGTATTTCACCCATGCTTCCATATTTTTTCATCGAGATTTTACTTTGGAATGCGATTTGTCTAAAGGGTGGGAAAGGATATACATGCTTGAGGCATGTCATAATACAATAGTGTCCTTAAGGGACAACTTATAATCAGAGCATGAGTAGCTGAAATTTTGTATGGCTATTAGATTATCTATAAAATTTCTTTCGAGGATCAATAGAATATGATAATTCATTCTTAATTTGCAGCTACTTCTCTCCTCCTGAAGGAATTATCCTTCTTCTATATCCCGTATATGTGCATTTAGGTGGAGTAATTTGCACAAAAATTTTTTGGAAATGGGATATGTTTGGTTAATAACCAAAATCAATTATAAAAGGGAGGATTTATAATAACATATTGGCATGATGCTAATTTTTGTAGTTGTACATATTATAATATTGCCCCATACAACAACACAAGTTTATCTCTCATTTTCATTTAATAATTTAGAAGTAATTCATCGCATATTCATGATGAAATACTTACTTTGGAATGTTAGGCTCGCATTGAGCTATTAATCATGCAAACTCGAGGTTGCAATATAATGACCATTTAGACGATGCATCGATTTTAAACTCTAAATGGTTCATACAATGGATTTGTATGCCTACATATATCCACTTGTTTTCTTTCCAGAAAATTGAAGGATTGAGTCCTCATTCTAGTTGATAGATTGATAATCAACTTCTTTTGAGAGATAACAACATTAGATTGAAGAATCTTATTCTTTTATAGTTTTCGCATCATTAATGACTCGGGATGGTGTAACCGGTCATGCCAAAAATATTATAATTATTGCTCATAAACATATGTTATGGCTATGATTAGCTTTTACTAATCTTTGTAGAAGGCATGTCAAAGAAGATACGAAAGAATATATTCTTAATTTTGAACATCGTTCCTCATGACAATTTTTCTTTTACGGAGAAGAATGTGTTAGCATAGATTCTTAAATCTATGAATATAGTGTGTAATATCTTTGACACGCTTGTATTTTGCATACATCACATTGCATCTTTGCATAAATAGCATTTTTGTTTTTCCTTTTTTATTTTATTTTGCCACTACTAGTGGTTTGTCATTGTCATACTACCTTGACCATATCTTTTACCATGATAAATGATCTTTAAACATTTATCATTACATTATCACATTCACATGAGGGAATGAAGATCTTATATTGATCATTTTATCTCATTCACTTAAGGAAATGGGGATCTTTATGTTGATCATTACATCACATTCACATGAGGGAATGGAGATCGTTTCATGTTTTATCTTGCAACTTGAGGTTGCCAACCAGTTTCTTTGAATTAAGATGACAATAATTATTTTCACCACGTCTATAATCACGATATCTACATGATCATCGTTATTGAGTCACATTCAGTTGAGTGAATGGAGCAAATTTAGTAAACAGGTTTATCATTTTTCTTAAAGCATACCCGTTGCTTTGTTTAAAGAAACTTATATCAAAGAATCGTTCTCGATATATGAGCATATTCGAGGCATTAACCATCTCATCGCATTTTTTCTTTTCGTCATTCAGATGTAATACTCAATATTGCGGAAAAAAATGCTCGCATTTACAAGAATTTCTTGCTTTTGATGGTCAAATCTTTCTTTTAGATTTTAACATACATATAACGGATCCTTCACCATTAGATATTATCTTTTAATTCAGATCTAACACAAAATAGTGAGACCGAACTCGCTTATACTTTTTTTTATGCATCTTGAGGTGCATACAATTATAGCGAGATTTAACGAATCTTTCATCGTTAAATATTCCCTTTTTAGATCATCATGAAAAAGATGATGGGGGAATACCATTGTGGCACACTCTTGTAAAGAGGCCTTATTTTCAGCTTTGATTGTTTATCCCCAAAGTTAGATGGAACTCAGCATGAAGAGTCCAAGAGAGATGGTTTTTTCCCGATATGTCAAGAACAACAAAATCATTATTTGAAAGCTTTAAATTTAACATTCTACATAAAAATGACAAAAGTATCATTTAACAAAGATTGCATATATCAACATATAAAACATCTTTACAAATCTTATTAAGAGATTATACACAACTTATACAAGTAGTACAAAAATCAATTTCAAATTTATGTAATTTTAAAGCGTTGTGTTTTACGCCATTAACATTTTTATTGAAGACTAATCATAAATTAATATGATTACAAATGCAAAACATATTAAACACATACTTTCGATTTCTATGCAATACATAACCACTACCAAATCCATTGATTTTTCGACATGCATTACGATCCGCTTTGAAAATATTAATCCCCTCGTCATTACCTACATATCCCACTAAAGAAAATGCACATGCATTAAGTATTTTGCTAGTTTCGGATTCAGACTAGTTTCTATAGATTTTCGAGCATGAGTGGGTATAAAAATACTAGATAATGTGTATTTGAAGTATTTGGGTTGTGAGAAACTTTTGAAAATATGTTTCGGGTTGTGTTAGGTTTCGGCAAGGAACAAAAGAAAAGGGAAGGAGAAGATTTTGATTATCGATCTTGCTTATATAAGCATTTGTAAGTATTTTAAAGTCTATGTTATAATTATTTTTCGTATAGAATTGATGTTGATTCGTGCATGTGATGAAATCCGAGGGATCTTGCGTTAGACTAGATTAGAAATAATATTGGATGATTTGAAATATTAAGATGTTGCTTATAAGCTATTCTTGATATGTTGTGAAGTGATTTTTGGGTCGAAAATGGTTTTTGGCGCGAATTGTAACGCGCAAATCTGAGCAGAATCTTTGGCACGTATTTCGAGGTTCGAGATTTTGTAAAAACTGATTTTTGATTTAGAAATATGATAGAGTTCGTCCTAATGAATGTTTCGATATGTGGATCGTCCCGTAACTCTTAAAAACGAAGATTTTACGGCCAATTGAAGTTTGAGAAAAATTATATACTACTTCCTCCGTCTCAAAATTATAGTTCACCGACAAAAAACACGCAGTTTAAGAAAAACATCATCATTAAAGATTTCTCTCTCTTACTTATTGCACAATGACAGTTTTACCCTTAACCAATTAATTTATAACCTCTTCAAAGTTTGTAATTATTACCTCAAGTGAGGATGATATGGTAAACTTAATTTAACTTTCCTATCTATTTTTGGAAGTGGACAATTAATTTGGGACAAACAAAAAAGGAAATGTGGACTATAATTTTGAGACGGAAGGAGTAATAATCAGCTATTAGACT
>BQNB010028909.1:0-39245 GCA_026074375.1 Tanacetum coccineum
GTCCCGAAATTGGTCGATACGCCGTATCGAGAGATGTGGGATTCGGCGTATTGGGGATTTCTTGGAGTAAGGATCACGTTTGATATCTTCCAGAATCTTCATATATAATAAATCATTAATACGGCGTATAGAGGCTTCTGGATACGGCGTATTGGGTCTTCAATCCTTCGTGATTTTCTGTGAAGTGTAGGCACGGATACGCCGTATCTTCTTGATGGATACGACGTATTGAGGTAAAACTAGTTCCTTCTTCATCGTTGATCAAAGTATTATATACGGCGTATCGTTGATGTGGATATGGTGTATTCTTCAAAGTCAGGCAATGGTCTTTTGATTCGTCAAAGTCTTAGATACGTCGTATAGGTCTAGAATAATACGGCGTATTTTCTGTCAGATGAATAGACTTTCTCGAACTCTTCGTTATGCTCCAAAATGTGTGCCTTTTAGCATAACTTCACAAAGTACTCCATAATTACTGTAAATAACAACTTTAAGCAATTAAGTACCAATTCATGCAATAATTATACAAAGTGGGTAAGAATCATGGGATAAATGATGCTATAAAAGTGATGTTATTTGATGTCATCAAATATCCCCCCACTTGAATCCTACTTGTCCTCAAGTAGCCTTTAGAAGTTTACAAAAATGCATCCCTAAGGATTTTTCTGTTTAAGCATTTATTTGATCTATTACACGTACATAACCAAACACCTCGCGAAATAGGTAGATGAAAACACTCAAATCACTCGACTAATCTATGTTGTAACATGTAACTAATTCACTCAATTACTCGGTCGTGACGAGTATTCTATCATAGGCTTGGCAATGATACACATCTCCACCACTAGAGCTAAGGAGTAATAAGTTTATAAAGGTAAATTAGGTTTTTTTGTTATAAGGATTAGGGTTGATTACTCTAACTAATCTTCATCGATACCAATATTCTAGGAGGGCGATAAAGACCACACATACATACCCGTAACGACGGGATATACATATGTGACTGCTCCCTCCCACCTCGAATAAGCTAAAGAGTAGGACTAGTAGAGTAATATAGGGTATGGATCTTCTAACTTTCACCAATAGTAATAAATCAACAAGGCAGCTGAGACATGCATACATGGCCGTAACGACGGAATAGACATGCATGCTCGATCACATCCTCATTCGCGTAAAACCCATGGTTAATGATTAGGAAAGGGAATTAATTTGTTGTTAAACAAAAATTACGAAACAAATAGACTAAGTCTAAGATATAAGTTGCTAGACACTTTTTCCCGACCCTTACTATGATAAAGACACAACTATTTACAAACATCTTGATCATTGATCAAAAACAACAACCTAAGTTGGCGTTCCCGTAACGGTCAACTTCCCAATCATCCCATACTTTATAAACTTTTACAAGACAAGTGGCGATATCTTCCACTTTATACAATACTTTACATCGTTGACTCCATGAGACGTATCAACGAATGATCGATCCTTCGTATGATTCCTTTGGTAATTGCGAAACGATTATCTTCAAATTTTCATCTCTTTTTTGTTGTGATTTTTCTAATTTTTTCGATTTTTTGCATCTAACTATATACGAAACTCAGAGTAGTTTCACCATCTTCATGATCATAATAATTCCGGATAAATTCTTTGATAATTCTTTATTCTTCGGACGTACCATTAATTACGATGGTAGTAAAAATACATGAGTTTTGACTACTTTATACATTCCCATTTGCGATGTGCAAATTTCTTCCAACCGTACCAAAGATAGAAAATTGACACAAGACTTAGGAAATACAAACTTTACACTTTAAGCAACTAGCAACTGTAAAATAAACTTAATCTAACAGGGTAGGCTAAGGTGTAAGGGTGTAACGAAATAAACAAGTTGGTGTAATTCCTACAGGATTGGCTCTACGGGTTGTTCTAGGGGTATCTTACTCTTATAGTGAGAGTAAACAAAGGGTTTATACGAGGATTAACTAACCAGTGTAGTTAGTTAATAAACAACATGAATAGGCTTTTTGGGTGTAATCCTAAAAATTTACCAATCTAAACAAGTTACTCCATCTAAATACATAGTACTCATCATTGTGATCTCGAGTGATATACCAAGCCAAGTTTTAAAGTCTACAACATCACCGACACACTCATATTTTTGTGGAATTTGGGTAAACATTTAGAAACGGATAAGGTTAAATCCTCATAATATCTAATAAGGGTTGTTGTGTGCCGGTTATGTATCAAGTAATTTCACAAAAGTATGCTTGAATTTTTTTTAAATTTAAGCATAATTTAAGCATTTTAGTGTGAAAAATAGGACAAGTATCATTCTAATTCCCCATCCCCCCACTTGAATTATACAATGTCCTCGTTGTATAGATAAACCATTAAAAATAGAAATTAAAAGAATTAGAATGAGAAACTCCCCTGATGTTTTGCTTGGTAGATTCTCCAAGTTGAGTTTATGAGCAAGAATATGTGTGCGAAAGCGGGTCTGAATCCTAGCATGAACATCACACACATAATTCTATAAAATATGCAGTCCACCAAATCTTTTCGTTCAGAAGCTTCCTGTATTAAGCATAAGAAAACAAGTGCAATTTCTTTCTCCGTGTATTCACTGGTTAGACTTGAAATAAAATCCTAAAAACTATACAGGAAGTCGATACGCCGTATCCATACCTCAGGATACGCCGTATTGATTCCTGTGTCGAATACGCTGTATTCGTTTAACGAATATGCCGTATCGACTGTGCTGAAAAATAAAGAGTGGATAACGTCCAGAAGGCCAATACGTCGTATCCATGGGGTTTAGATATGCCGTATAGACAGTTTGGGAAGACAGACTCGATAAAAAATTAAAAATTACGTTTCGGGTTGTCTCCCAGCAAGCACCTTTGTTTACAGAAAAGTCTTTAAGTTAGACTTGCCCTAGTTTAATCCTATCCTTATAAAATAATTTAGGGTCGAACAGGATGCCAAATGGCACATACAAATTCTTGATTATGAAAATGAATGGCATCCCTTTGTTAAGATAATTCCAAGTCACCATATTAACATTTAATTCCTTGATAAAAGTTTTAGTTTTGAAAAATTTATTAGATGTATCATGACTTGTTTCTAAAAGCTTATTTGACCCTTGTTCATAGGCACCAACATCGGTATTTGTTACATTACCCCCTGAAGAATGTTTGATATCGATTTTATCATCATCATTGTCCTTATCCGGTTTTGAATCATCGAGATAAATTATGTTTAAAGGAAATAGATCATTAAAGTATAAAACATTTTGTTCCTCTTTGTCACATTCGGACAACGATGTTTCATCTTTAAAATCAAATTCATCGATATGTTGAGGGCATAAAGTGGGTTCAGTTGGGAAATTTGATTTAGACGTTAGAGCATCATTATAAACAATGGCTGGAAATTCATTCTTAAAATCTTTAAATAAGTCTAAATCATCAATACAACTGACCGAAGGCTCGGGTGATGGAAATAAAGGCTTATTGATTTTTTCATTATCGTTTTCCGAATCCGTTTTTAAATCATTGGTGGAAATTAATTTATAAGAAAATAAGTTTTTGTCAAAAACTACCGTGTAATCTTCATCGTCGGAATCGTCAAACAAAATTCTAAAGTCAACTTCATTGTTAAGAGAACTTACCGTGGGTTCACAAGAGAGTGTTTCATTCGATGTAAACTATCATTGAAGACTATGGCTGGGTATTCATTTTCAACGGATATGAGGTCGTGAACGTCTTCATCATATCAGATCCTACCATAGTTAGCAGTTTCCCAGTTAAACACTTTCCTACGTTTTTGAGATTTTTCTTCCTCGAGCCTGATGTATTCCTTCATAGTAATGTTCGGATCATCCATCCTGTAATAAATTTTCTAGAAAAAACTGTCAAATAGCCTAATACGCCGTATTCAGTTAACTGAATACGCCGTATTGATGATAGAGTCGAATACGCTGTATTGGTTTAAAAAAAATTATACGCCGTATCCAAGAAGTTGAATACGCCGTATTCAGTATTCGACTCAGATTACAGTGAATTGTAATAATGCACACAAACACACAATATGCAAAATATTAAATGCAGATAATCAAACACTCAAACAAACATACAAATATGCAAATTAATCTAAGCTAAACTAAACTAAAACATAAATAAAAACAAGAATTAAACAACTTCACTCCCCGACAACGGCGCCATAAAATTGATTGTGTCGTTGTGTAGGTGTTATTTTATGTATCAAGTTTTACTATTTATTTTATGCCGACTATACCTAAAAACAACACTTTAACGGGCAGTCTACCTGATCAGTTGTAGTTTCGTTGGTAAGTAGGGTGTCTATCAGTATTTTAGTTATCTAAGTTAAACCTAAAACTAATGCAAAAAGGGGGGTTTCAGCCTGAGAGACTGGCACGGTTTTGTGTATCTAACCTAAGGTTTTGATGACAAGTAAAGCAATAAACACACACAAGAAGAATAACAAACGATAGAGAAGCGGTCAAGAACTAATGTAAGGAAAACATATCAACCATGAATAATCCGATAAAACACAGGTTTGTTTATTAGTGCAATGATTGACTTATCTCGAAGGGCATATCATTCCTAGACTTAGGCGGTACTTCTTCCTAAGACCTAGACACGCTAATTCTGTCACAATTAGACGCATCCGCATAAAGCAAGCATTTGTTGATTATAATCTACCTTAGGAGATTAATAATGGTGCTCTTACTAAACCCTAGCTCATGGAGACTTTACCCACTTACTGCTTAACGGCTCTTTATATACTAGTAGTCCACTGTCCGAGTCCTTACCAATGGAATAAGAACGTACTCGTTGATACCAAGGTCACCTTATGGCTCAACTAAGCTCACTAAACTAAAGGTAAGGATAGGTCAATATTTGTGATCCTATGATTCTAGATATATAAATTGCAATATGGAGAGCTATCCCGGACTCTTAGCCTACGCCCAAACAACACCGAAGTTGCAGCGCATTAAATATGTAGGACTAGACCCAGTTGAATGATAGGTCGCATACTTATGAGAACTATCCGATATCTAGTTAAGCTACAGGCGATATCCTTAGATACGGATTGAACGCATATTAAAGCACATAAACGAGTATCATGCGATAAACATAATCAACAATCAACGATAAATTAAGCAATCGATATAAACAAACCAAACATTAAATCTTCATAAACATGGCTGAGATAGTCATTGTAAAAATACACACGGTTTCATATATGAACGATTAAAGAAAAGAAACCTTAACCGAATGCGTATTGGGTTGCGTAAAGATTACAAGAGTTTTCCTATGATCTTGAGGCTCTTTTTTGACCTTCTAGGCTCCTTTATTCGTCTCTTGGTCGACTTGGTGGTTTAGGGATTCACTTGCATACCTAAAACTGAGTTTAAGGTCTTCTATTTATAACATCTGGAAATTGGTCGATACGCCGTATCAAGCGATGTGGGATACAGCGTATTGGGGATTTCCTAGAGTAAGGACCATGTTGATATCTTCAAGAATCTTTGTATATAATAAATCGTGAATACAGATATAGAGGCTTCTGGATATGGCGTATTGGGTCTTCAATCCTTCGTGATTATCTGTGAAGTGTAGGTACGGGTACGCCGTATCTTCTTGATGGATACAGCGTATTGAGGTAAAACCAGTTCCTTCTTCATCGTTGACTAAAGTATTATATACGGATTACCATTGATGTGGATATGACGTATTCTTTAAAGTCAGGCAATGGTCTTTTGATTCGTCAAAGTCTTGGATACGTCGTATCGGTCTAGAATAATACGGCGTATTTTTCAGATGAATAGACTTTCTTGAACTCTTCGTTTATGCTCCAAAATGTGTGCCTTTAAGCATAACTTCACAAAGTAATCCATAATTACTGCAAATAACAACTTTAAGCAATTAAGTACCAATTCATGCAATAATTATACAAAGTGGGTAAGAATAATGGGATAAATGATGCTATAAAAGTGACGTTATTTGATGTCATCAGCTCCTATAAAGCTCTAACTGCGCCTCTACCTCTATAAAATGGTCCTCATCTACCGATATGGTGGCTGCTAGGGTAGCCACTAGCGAAGCTATAGGTGATGGAACTACTAGGGATGATGGTGAAACTGGTAAGGAACCAAGCGACCACTTAGGAGATGGAGGTGTCTGAACAGGTGCTGCTAGTGGAACTTTTTCCCTCAATTTCTCAGTCGTGACGAGTATTCTTCATTGGCTTGACAAGGATACACATCTCACCATAGAGCTAAGGAAGGTAATAAGTTTATAAAGGTAAGATGGGTTTTGTTTGTTATAAGGCTTAGGTTGATTACTTAACTAATCTTTATTCGATTCAATATTCCAGGAGGGCGTCAAAGACCCAATACATACCGTATAACGATGGGATATACACATGTGGACTGATCCTCCCACTCGAATAAGTCTAAAGAGTAGGACTTGTTGAGGAATATTAGGGCATGGATCTTCTAATTTCACCATAGTAATAAATCAACAAGGCAGGGAGACATGCATAACATCGGCGTAACGCGGAATAAGCATGCAATGGTCGACACATCCTCATTTGCGTTATAAAACCCTGGTTAATGATTAGGAAAGGGAATTAATTGTGGATAACTAAAATTACAAACCAAATAGACTAAGTTCTAAGATATAAGTTTCTAGACTTTTTCCGACGTTACTATGATTAAAGCACAACTATTTACAAACATCTTGATCATTGATCAAAAACAACAACCTAAGTTGGCGTTCCCGTAACGGTTAACTTCCCAATCATCTCATACTTTACAAACTTTTACAAGACAAGTGGCGATATCTTCCACTTTATACAATACTTTACATCGTTGACTCCATGAGACGTATCAACGAATGATCGATCCTTCGTATGATTCCTTCGGTAATTGCGAAACGATTATCTTCAAATTTTCATTTCTTTTTTGTTGCGATTTTTCTAATTTTTTCGATTTTTTTGCATCTAACTATATACGAAACTCAAAGTAGTTTCACCATCTTCATGATCATAATAATTCCAGATAAATTCTTCGATAATTCTTTATTCTTCAGACGTACCATTAATTGCGATGGTAGTAAAAATACATGAGTTTTGACTACTTTATACATTCCCATTTGCGATGTGCAAATTTCTTCCAACCGTACCAAAGATAGAAAATTAACACAAGACTCGGGAAATACAAACTTTACACTTTAAGCAAATAGCAACTGTAAAATAAACTTAATCTAACAGGGTAGGCTAAGGTGTAAGGGTGTAACGAAATAAACAAGTGTGTTAATTCTATAGGATTGGCTCTACGGGTGTTCTAGGGGTATCTACTCTTTTAGTGAGAGTAAACAAAGGGTTTATACGAGATTATTGAACCACGTGTTTGTTAGTTATTAAACAACATGAATAGGCTTTTTAGGTTTAATGCTAAAAATTTACCAATTTAATACAAGTTATTTATCTAAATAACATGTACTCTTAATTGTGATTCGAGTGATATACAAGCCAGTTTACACTTCTACAACATCACCGACACACTCATATTTTTGTGGAATTTGGGTAAACATTTAGAAACGGATAAGGTTAAATCCTCATAATATCTAATAAGGGTTGTTGTGTGCCGGTTATGTATCAAGTAATTTCACAAAAGTATGCTTGAATATTTTTAAATTTAAGCATAATTTAAGCATTTTAGTGTGAAAAATAGGACAAGTATCATTCTAATTCCCCATCCCCCCACTTGAATTATACAATGTCCTCGTTGTATAGATAAACCATTAAAAATGGAAATTAAAAGAATTAGAAAGAGAAACTCCCTTGATGTTTTGCTTGGTAGATTCTCCAAGTTGAGTTTATGAGCAAGAATGTGTGTGCGAAAGCGGGTCTGAATCCTAGCATAAACAGCACACACAGAATTCTAGAAAATATGCAGTCCACCAAATCTTTTCGTTTAGAAGCTTCCTGTATTAAGCATAAGAAAACAAGTGCAATTTCTTTCTCCGTGTATTCGCTGGTTAGACTTGAAATAAAATTCTAAAAACTGTACAGGAAGTCGATACGCCGTATCCATACCTCAGGATACGCCGTATTGATTCCTATGTCGAATACGTTGTATTCGTTTAACGATTATGCCGTATCGACTGTGCTGAAAAATAAAGACTGGATAATGTCCAAAAGGTCTATACCGCCGTAATCCATGGGTTTAGATTTGACGTATTGACATCCTGGGAAGACAGACTCTGATAAAAATTGAAAATTATCTGGGTTGTCTCCCGGCAAGCACTTTTGGTTTACAGGAAAGTCTTTAAAGTTTGACTTGTGCTAGTTTAATCCATCCTTATAATTATTTTTTAGGGTCGAACGGGTGATGCCAAATGACCATACAATTCTTGATTATGAAAATGAATAGCATCCTTTGTTAAGTAATTCTAAAGTCACGATATTTCACATTTAATTCCTTGATAAAGTTTCAGTTTGAAAAATTTATTATTGTATCATGACTTTGTTTCTAAATTCTTATTTGACCCTTGGCATAGGCTCCAACATCGGTATTTATTACAATTACCCCTGAAGATTGGTTTGATATCCTATTTTCATCATCATTGTCCTTTTCCGGTTTTAATCATCGAGAATGAAATTACGTTTAAAGGCAATAGATATTAAATGTTTAAAACATTTTGTTCCTCTTCGTACATTCGGACACAACGCTTTCATCTTTAAAATCAAATTCATCGATATGTTGAGGGCATAAAGTGGGTTCAGTTGAGAAATCTGATTTAGACGTTAGAGCATCATTGTAAACAATGGCTGGAAATTCATTCTCAAAATCTTTAAAGAAGTCTAAATCATCAATACAACTGACCGAAGGCTCGGGTGATGGAAAATAAAGCTTATTACTTTTTCCATTATCATTTCCGAATCCGTTTTTAAATCATTGGTGGAAATTATTTTATAAGAAAATAAGTTTTTGTCAAAAACTACCGTGTAATCTTCATCGTCGGAATCGTCAAACGAAATTCTAAAGTCAACTTCATTGTTAAGAGAACTTACCGTGGGTTCACAAGAGAGTGTTTCATTCGATGTAAGCTATCATTGAATACTATGGCTGGGTATTCGTTTTCAACGGATCTGAGGTCGTGAACGTCTTCATCATACCAGATCCTACCATAGTTAGCAGTTTCCCATTAAACACTTTCCTATGTTTTTGTGCTTTTCTGCCTCGGCTTGATGTATTCCTTCATAGTAATGTTTGAATCATCTATCCTGTAACAATCTTACTAGAAAAACTATCAAATAGCCTAATACGCCGTATTCAGTTAACTGAATACGCCGTATTGATGATAGAGTCGAATATGCTGTATTGGTTTGAAAAAAATTTATACGCCGTATCCAAGAAGTTAAATACGCCGTATTCAGTATTTGACTCAGATTACAATGAATTGTAATAATGCACACAAACACACAATATGCAAAATATAAAATGCAGATAATCAAACACTCAAGCAAAACATTACAAATATGCAAATTAATAAGCTAAACTAAATAAAACACAAATAAAACAGAATTAAACAACTTCACTCCCCGACAACGGCGCCATAAAATTGATTGTGTCGTTGTGTAGGTGTTATTTTATGTATCAAGTTTTACTATTTATTTTATGCCGACTATACCTAAAAACAACACTTTAACGGGTAGTGTACCCGATCAGTTATAGTTTCGTTGGTAAGTAGGGTGTCTATCACTATTTTAGTTATCTAAGTTAACTAAAATAATGCAAAAGGGGGGTTTGAGCCTGAGAGCTGGATCGTTTTGTGTATATAACCTAGGTTTTGATACAAGTAAGCAATAAACACACACAAGAAGAATAACAAACGATAGAGAAGCGGTCAAGAACTAATGTAAGGAAAACGTATCAACCATGAATAATCCGATAAAACACAGGTTTGTTTATTTAGTGCAATGATTGACTTATCTCGAAGGGCATATCATTCCTAGACTTAGGCGGTACTTCTTCCTAAGACCTAGACATGCTAATTCTGTCATAATTAAACGCATCCACATAAAGCAAGCATTTGTTGATTATAATCTACCTTAGGAGATTAATAATGGTGCTCTTACTAAACCCTAGTCATGGGTGACTTAACCCAACTTATTCTTAACGACTTCTTTATATATAGTAGTCACTGTTCGAGTCCTTACAATGGAATAAGAACGTACTTGTTGATACCAAGGTCACCTTATGGATCAACTAAGCTCACTAAACTAAAGGTAAGGATAGGTTAATATTTGTGATCCTATGATTCTAGATATATAAATTGCAATATGGAGAGCTATCCCGGACTCTTAGCCTACGCCCAAAGAACATCGAAGTTGTTACACATTAAATTTGTAGGACTAGACCCAGTTGAATGATAGGTCGCATACTTATGGGAAATATTTGATATCTAGTTAAGCTACAGGCGATTTCCTTAGATACGAATTGAACGTATATTAAAGCACATAAACGAGTATCATGCGATAAACATAAACAACAATAAACGATAAATTAAGCAATCGATATAAACAAACCAAAAATTAAATCTTCATAAACATGGCTGAGATAGTCATTGTAAAAATACACACGGTTTCATATATGAACGATTAACGAATAAGAAACCTTAACGAACGCGTATTGGGTTGCGTGCAAGATTACAGTGGTTTTCCTGTGATACTTGGGGCTCTTTTTGACTTATGGCTCCTTTGATTCGTCTCTTGGTTGACTTGGTGGTTTGGGACTTCACTAGCAATACCTAAAACTGAGTTTAGGGTCTTCTATTTATAGCGTCTGGAAATTGGTCGATACGCCGTATCGAGCGATGTGGGATACAGCTTATTGGGGATTTCCTAGAGTAAGGACCACGTTGATATCTTCAAGAATCTTTATATATAATAAATCATAAATACGGATATAGAGGCTTCTGATATGGGTATTGGGTCTTCGATCTTTATGATTTCTGTGAAGTGTAGGCACGGATACGCATAATTTTCTTGATGGATAGACGTATTGAGTTAAAACCAGTTCTTCTTCACTCGTTGACCAAACGTATTATATAGGATTACCGTTGATTGGATATGACGTAATCTTTAAAGTAGGGCAATGTCTTTTGATCGTCGAAGTCTCTGGATACGTCGTATATGTCTAGAATTAATACGGCGTATTTTTCAGATGAATAGACTTTCTCGATCTCTTCGTTTATGCTCCAAAATGTGTGCCTTTTAGCATAACTTCACCAACCGTACTCCTTAAAATTATGGAAATAAACAAATTAAGCAATTAACGTACAAATTCATGCAATAATTATACAAAGTGGGTAAGAATCATGGGATAAATGATGCTATATACTCGTGACGTTGTTTGTGTCTTCAGCTCCTCTATAAAAGCTCTAACTGTGCCTTACCTCTATAAACTGGTCCTCATTGGCCCGCGAAAATACCCCTTTTTAAATGGTAAAGAATACCAAACATGTATAAATACACAACAAGGAGAAATCACGCGAGAGCACTGAAACGGAAGCAATATTAGAAGTTCCCGGGTCGTTATGTCCCACGAGGCTAGAGATGGAACAATCGAAGACGAGATGATGGTGTTTGCATAGACAAGGATAAGATGTTGATTGAGCAATAAACCTATTATCAAATGAAACGTCAATGCTAAACAAGGAAAAAGCTAGAACAAGCATAAAAAGCTAGAAATGTAAAAACATTAAAACCTTTTATACTACGATAGACAAATAAGCCAGTAAACTTAAGACAAAACAAATTAAGTTAGACTAACTCTAAATAAGCAAATTAGCCAAGCAATTATAATAATTAAACAAGAGAAAACATGCTAGTATAAACAGTACTAACTGTTTTAACTTACCAGTACTCAACTTGGAGTTAGTACTCGCCAGTTTTAAGGTTAGTACTGTTAGCTTTAATTTAGTACTGTGATATTTGTTAATTGTATATAATTTACCGGGATTTTGCCTAATAAAAGCATTAAATAGCCCCAAATGAATAGAAAATGTGTTGCTTTGTGTCAATTGTCAGGTAAGGATTGAAAAAAAATTAAAAAAATCAAAAAAAAATAGGACAAAAAGGAAGCAAAAAAACGATCAAAAACCAACAAGATAACGGAAACAGAACAAAGAGCAAAGAGCGAGACAAAGATCCAGCCAGAAAATCTACAGCCGGATAGCCGACACTGTCAAAACTCAGTCAAAGAAGAAATAAAGAGATTCATAATGTCAAGAATAAAGTCTAAAGGGCTTATTTTGAGATAGGAGTCTCAAGGGACTAAAGTTGCCAAAAGGAAAAAAATACTTTATTAAGATGAAAAGAGAAGAAAAACAACACAAGGGTGAAATTGCAAAATTCAAAACATGTTTACACTACAATTGCGGGACAAAGACATGGAATCTATTTGCCAATACTCCTACTTTTAAACAAATACCCGGCTAAAAACGCAACAAAAAAAAAACCTCTAACCTTTAACCCTCTTTCCAGCCAAAGTGACACAAACCCAATCCGTATTTTTCCAACCCGCTCCCTTTTAAAACCCTCAATTCGTTCATACACTCTTAACACTCCCAACACAACACGTGTAAACACCCTATTGGACATAACACCTCATCACCCCATCAAACGGCTAAAATTCACTTCAAATGATCAAACGGTTGAGATTTAAAGGAAGCTCCTAGACTCCTTTCCCTCTCTTCACCCCTCCTCTATAAATAGAATGCTAGGAGTTCATTTTTCAGTAGTTAATTTTCTGTTTTAAACATTTTACTTTGTAATTTTCTATTTTTAAGCAATTTAATTCTCATTTTAAGCAATTAAGCTTTTGAGCTCTTGTAACTTTTTCTTTTAAGCTTGTACCTCTTTAATTCAGCAATCCAACTCAGTTTACTTGTTTCTTATTCATTCGTTTTCAAGTATAAGTCGAACTTAATCAAATAAGCTCTAAATAAGCTCTTTTGAGCTTATCCTTTCTCATAAGCTCGATTATAGTTAAAAACTGTTTTTAAAGCATTTATATTACTTAGCTTACTCATTTACAGTCATCATTACCATTTGAGTTTATTTGATCAAGTTTTGGAAGCTTTAAGGAATAATAAGCTGTTTTTAGCTTAATGAGCTTAATGCTTTTTGGTTTAGAGGCTAGGAGCCATTAGGTGTTTGTTTTTGAGCCACTCACTCTACAAGAGTGGCTCTTGTGCTGAGACTCCAATATTTCCAGGTTTAAATTCCTAAATACTCATTTTAGCTTTAAATTCTAGCTTATTCATTTGTTTAGTTTTATTGATAGTTTGCTTATTGTTCTTCATTATCATGATTGTTGAGGTTTGGATTAGCTGAGTGAAGTTTCATTAGGATAAAACTTAATTAATCTCACTTTTCATCATAAATCTGTCATAATAGTAGTAATAGTCTCATAGAGTAACTAGCTTATTTCTTTAAATAAGTTTAGCTTATTAGTGATAAAATAGCTTAAACAATTTAGATATAATAGAAGTAGATAAAAAGCTTAGGTTGTTTTAGCTTTTATATAGATTTTAAGTGCATTTTGTTTTTTGACAGTTTACATAAGGGAGTGTTTGGATTTAGTATATTTGACTCTTAAAAGTCAACTCTACTTTGTTAAGTCCTATCATTCAGCTGAGTTAGGTTGTATAACAAAGATTTAAACAAATTTTAGAAGTTAGTTTTTAGAATTTCAAAAGTTTTAAGTATAAAAACCTTTAGTTTGCACCAGGGATTTAGAAGTTAAGAGTGTTATGCATTAGTGTCTATCATTGTGAGGAGTTTAACATTGTTAAGTCATGTTTAGATACAAGGATTATGTAGGTTTAAGAAGTCTTTACTCTAGAATTTAGCCTGCATTTTAGTTGTATGCCATTTGCATCAGCTGCAATTGCACCAGCAAGTGCACACTTCATTTTTAGCATAATCTTTGCCACTTTTTCATTTTGAAATTTCTCATTTCATTTTAGAGTTTTTACAAATCCTTTTAGCTAGGTTGATTATAGATAGCTAGGTTATCTTATTTTCAAAATATCAGTACTTAAAGTTCAAAATTAAGCTTGTTAAGCTTAGTTGAAAAAGCTCTCAAACTGTTTCATGAAACATTGCATTTTTCAGCTTCATTTTTCTTTCTAGTTTTGTTAAGCACTAATTAATCTTAGTTTAGAATCTTTCAGCACACATCTTAAGCATCAATAAGTCTCTTTTGTTTTTTAGTTTCATCAAGAAATAAGCTCACAATAAGCAAAAATCCAAAAATATGGTCAAATAGCTACTTTCTGTGACAGCAATCTTCCAGCTTATTTTTCAGCCTTTAGTCTTGATCAAAGTTCATTGCCTTTATTAAAGTTGTAGGGAATAAGCTGGTTGTTAACTTTGTAGTTTTGAGTTTTGGCTGAAAATCAATTTTTCATTAAGCTAAATAAGCCAAATTCGTAGGGTCTCTTTGGTATTTCTCTTAAAGATTAGGGTTAATCGTTTGAACTGTTGTGTAAATTTACTAAAGTTACCCCGCCTACCTTGTACTTTCTTTTATTGCAATTCCTACCCTGTCTTTCCTATTTTCTTTTAATTTTCCTTTTTATTATTAATAGTATTATTAGTAATTAGGTAGAGATTTTAATAAACAATTAGTTGAAATAAAAAGTAGTATTAGGGCTTTTATGTTTTTATAACTGTTGCACCTTTTTGTTTCTAAAATCCCCATTTTTTATATTTTTCTCATTAAATTGATGTATTTTCTAGAATTAAATAGAATTTAGGTTAGTGTTACTGTTTTTCTGAGGAAAAATCATAAAAAATAGAAAAATAGTTGAAAAATGAAAAAAGTTCTATTTGCGCTGTAGTTTTCATTTTAAATTCTAGTATTTTGAAAAATAAAAGTAAAATTTTAGTGTTAATTTTTAGAAAAAGTTTATTTTTGATAAATCATTAAATCTTAGAAAAATCATAAAAAATTCAAAAATACATAAAAATTCTAATTCTTTTTCCTAAATTTTCATTTTAAAGTTTTGTTTTTTAGGTTAATTTGTAAATGTCGTGTTTTAGTTTTTACATTTCAGTTTAGCCCGCGTTTTAATACGTTTTTGTGCATTAAAATTTCGTGCTAGTTTTTTGTTCTTTAATTTTGCTATTACATTGTAGTTTAATCAAAAATTCAAACAATATCTTTTACTATTCTAAGCTGAATCGAATTATTCCAAATTCTCAATTCACGATTCGTTGGGACTACGACACGGGAAACTCATACTTCCCGGATAAAAATATACAAATTGTGTTTTATTTTGTGAGATTTCTACCTTATATTTCTCTTGGTTGAGAAGTATTTTGCAAAGAATTCTTACGGAATTAATACTATATAAAAGGATAGTGGATTTGTTTACAAAACCATAGGACTAGTTCAATGAAGCAAGAAATAAGCAAATAAGCTTAAAACAGAAGGTTACCTACCCAAAATAAAGCCACTTAAGCTAACGATACGCAATCCAGAATAGACTATAATGATAAATAAGCTAGAAAACTAAAAACTGATAAACTCTTAAAATTATTTTGAAAAGGCAAATAAGCTAAGTAAGCTCTTTTTATTTTTTTTTTTTTTTTTTTTTTTTCTTTTTTATACTAAAGGCAGCAAACAAAAATGGGCTTAATCTACTCTAAAAAGCTAAGGGAATCTTAAATAAGCAGAAATAATAAGCTGATAAGCTAAAATGAACCACCAGTACTAACAGTTTTAACTACCAGTACTAACTTAGAGTTAGTACTGCTAGCTTGAGTTAGTACTGCTAGTGAAAAATCCAAGAAAATGAACCAGCAGTACTAACTTAGAGTTAATACTGCTTGTTCTAAACACCCCATAAAAATCATTTTGTCTTTTAAGCTAATTAAAAAACAGATTATCAAATAACAAATTAAAACATTTATAAGCAAATTTCAATCAATAATAAGCACTTAAATAAGCTGAATTAGTCTAATGCTATTAACTCATAACTAACAGTTTTATCAGATGTACTAACAGTACTAACTAAGAAAGTGATACAAACTACTTTTAAACTCACAACTAAGCAAGATAAGCACTAAACATCATAATAAAGCATTCATAAGCAAATATAAGTAATAAATAAGCACAATAGGCACTTCTGCAGTAAATAAGAAATGTAAGAAAAAAAGAGAGACTTACAAAACCCTTGCTCAAAACAGGGTTAAACAAAGAGTCTACAAGCTCTAACTTGTATAAAACAAGCTAGTGAGAGTCCATAAGCCCATCCAAGTATGGCTTTTCATCCATAAATTAAGTTGTGTTGTATTTGAGAGTGATTTTTATAATTTTTCTCTGAAACTACTTACTTTTTATCTTCCTCTTAATGAAAACAGCTTATTAAGTAAGTGTACCGATGCTTTTTAAACACGAAACAACACAGTTAAGAAACTTAACACTTGGAATTGTAAATTGACTTGAAAAACCTCAAATTTGCATTAAAACTTGAAAGTGTTACAAAGCTGATAGTAAAAGCTGTAAATAACTGAAAATAAACTAAGTTATATTAAAAAATTAAAAACTATGATTAAAAACATTAACTAGTTCCTCCTTTTTCATAGGCTTACAAAAGGCTCTATTTATAGCCGAAGTCTTCTTCTCTTCGACTTGCAGCTTGTGTTTCTTTGTAGAGACAAAAACTAAGTGTGCTTGTTGTGTGAGGAGATTCTAAAGCAAATCCCAGCCTTCAATTTCTTTTGTGCTTCTTTGGAGTCAATCACAGCCATTGAAAACACTTGGGAAT
Source organism: Tanacetum coccineum (assembly GCA_026074375.1). Taxonomy (NCBI): domain Eukaryota; kingdom Viridiplantae; phylum Streptophyta; class Magnoliopsida; order Asterales; family Asteraceae; genus Tanacetum; species Tanacetum coccineum. The sequence continues at coordinate 16,875 of BQNB010028909.1, forward strand.
GGAGAGGGATTGCCAACATGGCATTTATACAACTGGGGGGGGGGTTAGTAGGGTGGATGAAATGATTTTGGCTAGGGTGTCGAGTGGTTTTTGCAGGGGAGAGGTATGGGAGGACATCCCCTAGTTGTATCTGGGTTTGTTGGGCGGGAAAGATTGCTTTTTGGGTAAGTTGGCAGCTTGGTCCCCTAAAGTCTTATAACTTCAATGCAATCTTTGCCCGGTTTGCAATTTTGACCCTTGTCTTTTAATTCTTGTAATACAACTTGAGGTTTGGTAATTTTTAGTCCCTCAAGTTGTATTTTCTTCACTTGGTTGACCTTTAACTTTGTCCTTTCCATTCCGTGCTTGGTTTTGGTTTTCTTTTTGGTCCTGCTCTTGAACATCCGTTCCTGCACAATACAAATGCAAAACATACAAATACGATGTATTTTGGTACGTTTTTAGTCGTTTAAGTCCGTTTAGAATGGAAAATGGTATGTGTAATTAAGCACATACCAAAATCCCCCATACTAAGGTATTGCCGTGTCCTCACGCAATGTTATGAAGTAAACACTCAAGAAACCAAGAATCTTAATCCCCCTCGACTAATAACCTCGAAAAGTAGCAAAGTGTTCGTCAAGGGGAACAAAGGAATCAATAGCTTCGATAAGTCCCGTTTTCACCATTTTTGATATGTACACTAACTATCCCTAATATTTTTGGATTTTTCTTTTTCTTTTCTTAACTGCCTGTTTGACTTCCTTTATTTTATCAACATTGGGATCATAGAATGAGAAGCGAAAAAATATTTTTTTAATGCATCAATTGAATTCCTTATTCAAAAAGTTAAACGTATGAAGAAAGATTCAAACATCTATTAAACCTTCACCGATTTAAAAAATGTATTTTTGTTAAGCAATAAATGATTCGTAACTCCCGCTAACTTCTGAATAACTCTTCTATACCTCCTATATTAATTCAAAATCACTTGCAATTTCGAATCACCAATTCACTCTTCCACCTATTCAAAATTCAAAAAATAACATAAAACAGTTTCTTCTTTCGTATCATCGATTCTAAAACACACATACAAATCCACTTATACATCATCTGATTCACTCATACAACTTTCTTGATTTTCTTGGTATGTATCCATTTAATTTAAATATTTTGGGTTTTGAATTATGTGTTACAAATTACGATTATTTGTTTCGATTTAAATATATGATATGTTTCGATTGATTATTTTATAATTTATTTTTGTAGGTAGAATGTGATTGAGGAAGATTAACCAGGTTTGATATGTTTTATCTCTTTTCATTCTTAAGATGTTGTACATTTTGATATACAATCTATCTATATCTATCTATAAACTCTAATAAAACACAGTTTACAACAACCCTTTAAAGCATAAGAATTAATTATCCCATTAAATTTTCTTATGTGGACTACCTTAATTAACCACAAATGTACAACATAATATTGCACCATCATTAAAAACATGCATTAAAAATATTCATCAGTTTCAATTAACATTATAATATTCAAAAAACGCATTCAAAACCTACCATTAATTGATTCTTCTTCTACAATCTTCTATAATTAGTTACAATTCCATATGAATAATCGGTTTCAGATTATAATATTTAAAACGCAATCAAAACCTACCATTAATTGATTCTTCTTCTGCACTCTTCTACAATCAGTTACAATTTCATATTAATAATCGGTTTCAATTAACATTATAATATTCAAAACGCATTCAAAACCAATCATTAATTGATTCATTCTTCTTCTACACTCTTCTACAATCAGTTATAATTCCATATTAATAACCAATCTTTCTTTAACACCTATTAGCCAATCTCTCTCTATCACTGATTCAAAAAAATATATATAAGCAACATATTCAATCGTACATGTATATTACATGTTGTTGTGATTTGGATATAGGTTGAACTAATTTTATTCTTACTTTTTTTTGTAGACTTCATAAGTCAATCTATAGTGATTCGCATAGCCTTGATTCGAGCAAATAATCTATGTAAGCTTCAGTTGTATGAAATTCATTTGATTTATATTATTTATGATTATTTTTATGTTTATGGTGTAAACCTAATAATTCAATTCAAATTGATCTTTGATTGACACCTATCTACTTTGATGTGTTTGTTTTTAAATAATCAATATAATTTTGTTTCGAATCATCTATATCTATATCTATATACTATGTAATAAAATAAAATAAGCTTTTTTACAACCCTTTAAAGCATAAAAATTAATTATCCCAGTAAATTTTCTTATGTGGACTACCTTAATTAACCATAAATGTATAACACCATATTTGCACCATCAATCAAAACATGCATTAAAAACATTCATCGGTTTCAATTAATATTATAATATTTAAAACGCATTCAAAACCTACCATTAACTTATTCTTCTTCTAAACTCTTCTACAATCAGTTACAATTCCATATTAATAATCGGTTTCAATTAACATTATAATATTCAAAACGCATTAAAAACCTACCATTAATTGATTCTTCTTCTACACTCTTACACAATCAGTTACAATTCCATATTAATAATCGGTTTCTCAGGTGTTCCAAACCACACACTTGCGTTAAAAGTAAGAGTCCTGATAATGTTATTGAGAAATATTAATCAAGCAACTGATTGAAGTTCTCACGTGTTCAAAACCACAGACTTGCGTTAAAAGTATGACATTTATTTATTTAATTGTTACAAACTCAAATGTTTATCTAATAATGCACTTATTATCTGATTATTTCTTTCATATATTAACGAAACATGTTTACCTTCAGTGTTTTTCTTACATTATGTATGAATGAACTTCTACAAAATAAGTTCTTACTTATTTAACTACTTAATGGATTATTTCTTCTACACTTCTCCCGCGGAATCCACGGGTCTATAAGCTAGTACATTATATATAGTAGTATAGTAGAATAAGTAAATAGCATAATAAATTATATAAAGCTTTGTGTGTTTTATTAGTTTGTACAATGTGTATAATAACATGTACTTTTCATTTTAGGTGTGTTTTAAAAATTACATTAATTAGTAATGAGTGTTTTAAAAATAACATTAAATGTGTTGACCAGTTAATAAGTATTTGTTGTGAATTGGTTAATTGTACATATTGCATGAATATTTGTATTATTGAATTTCAACTCTTTGTTGTTTGCATTAAAGATTGTACAATATGCATCAATCTTTGTTAGATAGTTGATTTTATGGTGAAATATTGCATTTAAAGATTGTACATTATGCTTTATAATTTAGATTACTTAATTTTTTGGGGCATTAAATGAAGAGAAAGTGCCTATTTTATAGTGAAATGTTGCATTTAAGGATTATACATTATGCTTTATAACTTGGATTGCTTACTTTTTTGGAGGCATTAAATGAAGAGATAGTGCCTATTTTATGGTGAAATGTTGCATTTAGGCTGGATGGAGTGGTGAGGCAAAACTCACCTAACACGTCAGTGCCACATCAGCTTTCTCTCTCTCCAAATAAAATTCACCTTGCAACTCACTTTTCAACCGTAATAAGAACTCACCTTACCACTAAAACTCACATTTCATTAAACCCACTTTATATAAAATATACCCACTAAATATCCACACACACTCACAACCAATTAAAATACACTTAATAAAAAAGAAAGGGGCCCACAAATAAAACTCACCGTGAGGTGAGAAACTCACCAAAAGGTGGGTTTTTTTGGTGTTAACTCACCAAGCAAATCCAATGTGGCAAGGTGAGTTTAGAGGGTGGCATGGAAACTCGCGCGTGAGTTGGAAACTTATTAGGCCGTAATTCAAGATGAATCATGACTAAAGCAACAACTTATTAGGTCCTTGTAACTTGTTTTTAAAGAACGAAATTTTAACTGTAGAACTTTTTGCAACATCTTTATCATCATAATCATAAGTTCTTAAAGCTAGGAATGCGTTGCTTAGTTTGAACACCTACCTAGGCCTCGCTCCCTAGTAGGATATCACAACCAACGACTGGTGTTCTTAGTTTGAAAACCCACCCCGTTGCTAGCGTAGTGGGAAATCACATCAACACCTTCTTCCTAATATGGCTAAGGATAGGTGTTTCAGTTTGAACCCTCACCTAGACCTCGCTTCCTGGTGAGATATCACAACACACCAAATCCCTAGAAGTAAAGATGTCTTAGTTTGAACCCCCACCTCGTGGTTAGCGGAGTGGGATATCACGACACATCTTTTACTTGCTCCATATACTCAAATGTATGCTTCATTGGCATAATTTCAATATTCATGCATTTTTGCATTCATATTTCATTCATGCTTCTTTGGCATTTTAACTTTCAATTTACTAAGAACAGAAAAAACTCGTTTTAAAGAATCAAGTTACAAATTTGAAGCTTTTTCTAAAAACATCGATTGACTTAGTTGAATTGAAATGAGCACGTATGATTAGGTGGATTAAAAGCTAATGGGAGAAAAAAAAATCACAAGTTACTCATATAAGCTTTAGAAGAATCTTGCTTAGCACATAAACTTATATTTAACTCTATCACTTCTTGTTCTTCACCTTATTAAAATTCGAAACAAAGAATTCGTGAAAGCTAGCCTTCAACGGGTAGTTGAGGAACTAGCTAGGCTCAACTACGCTACCGATCGATCAAAAATATTATTCTCATTCTACCCATTAGAATGTCGAAATTGTGCCAAAATCACTTATTTTATTTTTGAAAAATTTCTAAATTTTTTTCATCTTTTTTTGGTATTTTTGCAAAATTGCGTGGTTAAAAACGGAAGTTTACATGATAACAACGGCGTGCTGCTGGCACAAATTCAACTCGAAAGATCCCCTCCCCCTACTAGACTAAACATCGTCTCGATGTTTTGAAGGGGCACCTACGTAAATCTAAGGACCGTTTATGATGTGTGCAAAAGTTTAAATCGGCTTTTGAGTTTCGTATTAGATTTTTGGATAACTGGATTCCCAAAATGAAGCTGAGGATGTGAAACTCTTGATAAAAATACAAGCACGAGAGTTCTTCACAATCCGGGCAATCCTGGACAATTAACAACACAAACACGAAACACGGGAATGGAAGAGGCAAACCTCCTCACGTCACACAATTAGAAAAATAGAAAGAAGATAGAAAGATAAGCATGGGGTGCCTCCCACGAAGCGCTTGTTTAAGGTCGCTATGCTTGACCCGTCACTTGAATTTATTGGATCATAGGGAATGTCTGGAGATCTGGGATTACCAATTGTGGTACGTCCCCTCCAAAGTAGTGCTTAATACGATGACCATTCACTTTGAAGTTTGGCCCGGATTTTTGGGATAACTCGACGGTGCCGTACGGGAAAACTTGTGTGATAGTGAATGGTCCTGACCAGCGGGTTTTAAGCTTTCCTGAGAAAATCTTTAATCTAGAGTTAAAGAGGAGGACTCGATCACCGACGTTGAAAACCGCGGTGGTTCTGATTCTTGGAGTTCGTGAATTTCCTCTTTGTCTTTATCTTATTGATCATAGAGTTTCTTATAAGCTTCATCTCGGGAGCTCATTAAGTTCATTTTAGTGAACTTTTCCTATGGTCACCAGCGGTTTTCAGGTCAAAGGTTTGTTATGTGTTAAGGCCAGTAGGCCTTGTGTTATAACTCAATTGGTAGATGGCAGGCTTTTCCGGTAAACCAGTTATGTGGGAATACAACCAATGGGTGTTTGTAAGCAGGTGCGGGAAAGCCCATAAAGCTTCATCGAGCTTTTCTGACCAAGAGGTAGTACTGGTTTGCCTATTGATCTCTCCTAGAATTTCTTCAAGCCCGATTGGAAAACCTCGGACTGGTCCACTTGTTTGTGGATGTAGCAGTGGAAAGTTGATGGGTAACTCCTTATTTAAGCATATCCTTGGCAATTTGATCATTATAATATTGAGTGCCTCGGTAATGATAATTGCTCGGGGAGTTCCGAAATCGGGCAAACAAAAAGAGCTTTTAAAATTCTTACTACATCCCTAGCTCATTGGTGGGGAAGCTTTTGCTTAATACCCATTTTTGAAAGTTAATCGACTGCTACTAGGTGTTTTGTCTGCCTTTGGATGATGGGAATGACCCATAAAGTCAATGCCCGCAGGACGTCTAAGAATTTCACTAATTGGATGGAATTTTGTGGATCTCATCCCGTTGTGAAATATGTCATTGAGCTTTGGCATGAGTTGTAGTTTTGTATACCAACTCTTTGGGCTATCTTTGTAGATTGTGGGCCAAAAAGATTACGGAATCAAGACTTTCCTTGCTGGTGTAGTTTGCACCGTGAGGTTCCACGGTGGGCCTTTCGTGGCAAGCCATGAGGGTGTCATGGCTTCCTTGCAAAAACACAACGTCGAATAACTTGATCCGCCGATTTTAAACAGAAATGGATCTTCCCCAGGAAATAATGCTTCACGTCTTTGAAGAATTTTCTTTTCTGCTGGGTTGTTGACATCATTTTGATCCAGAAATTTCCAGCGATGGTAGTTAGCGATGTCAGCAAAAACCATGGGTTACTAGCATCAAGAACAACAATCAAACTAAAGATTTTAAGACGGAAACTTTTCATTATTCCTTTGGATTCTTTTAGATCGAGAGTTCATTCTTTCGTGAGGACTCTCTGAATGCGATAGTGATCAGCCGCTAGGTTCTCAGCTCCTGTCGTGTCATACTACATCCTAAGTTTAAACTCTTGACAGGAGCAGAAAACCATCGGAAGCAATCTCGCCTTAGATCTTTCTTATCAAGAGATTCTGGAGGGGCGGAATGATCCGTAGACACAGTGATTTGTTCATGACAAGGTAAGATCGGAATTTTTCGAGATGCGTTACACTCGGGCTAACATTTTTTCTACTCTTTTGTCGTGGTGTACGTGATTCCGACTCACTTCATTGTTTTACTTGGCATTATTGTAAAGGCCTGAAGTGTTCTCATGATGTTGCCCAAGACTGACCTAAGGCGAAGTCGCTTTTGCATCGCATAAGTTCTAATGTTTCATTCACGTCTTGGGGCAATCAGGATTGGAGCCTCGGTTAGATTCTTTTTAGAGTGTTAAATGCTTCAATACACTCTTTGGAGAAATAAAACGGAGTCTCTTTTTCAAGCAAATGGGTCATGGGACGGGCTATTTTTGAGAAATTCTAGATGAATCTTCTATAAAACCCGGCATGCCCAAGAAAACTACGGACACCTTTTATAGTTAGTTCAGGTGGGGAGCTGGCGACTAAGTCAATCTTAGATCGATAACCTAATTCCCGACTTTGAGATTTTATGTCCAGAACATTGCCCTTCCCTTAACCATGAAATGGCTTTTCTCCCAGTTTAGAGCTAAATTGGTGTCTTCACACCGCTTAAGCATCTTTTCCAAATGGGTTAGGCATGTAGAGAAAGAACTTCCAAAGACCGAAAAGTCATCTATAAACACTTCCATCATTTTTTCGATCATGTCGTGGAAGATTGCCATCATACATCTCTGGAATGTGCCTGGTGCATTGCAGAGGCCAAAGGGCATGCGGCGGTAGGCAAAGGTTCTGTATGGGCAAGTAAATGTTGTCTTTTCCTGATCATTTGGGTCGATGGGTATTGAAAATATAACCCGAAGAAAACCTTCGATAGAAACAATTGTATGTTTTCCCGCAAAGCTCTCGAGGGCATTGGGTCATGAATGGTAGCCGGTAAGTGGTCTTTCGGGTAGGCTTCATTCTAACTTTCGGTAGTCATGCTACCCGCCATCCCTTAACTAATCGAGTGGGGTAACTCTTTTGATCATTCTCATACTACGGTATAAACCGCATTTCTTTGGTAAACAGTTACCGAGGCTTACTGGTATGTGCTTAATTACACATACCTTTTACCTTTAAAAACGAGCTAAAATAACCAAAAACGGACTTAAAATGCCAAATATACGCTTGTTTTGCTAATTGTATTGTGTAGGAACGGATATCTAAGAAAAGGACGAAAAACGAAGCCAAAACGACAAAACCGGAACTTATCAAATGTTCATTTTTTTTTTCGCATCTGTTTTCATCGGAATGGAAAAGCATATGAAAGAATAATAAGTCAAAGTCCAAGCCCAAGCCATGAAAAGTCAAACCAAGTCACTCACGACATAATCCAAAAGTCAAATGTGAAGAAAATAAGTTTAAAGGGTTAAAATTGCCTATCCTAAAACTTGTTTAATGAAGAAAAAAAAAGAAGAAAAAGAAGAGAAGGGTGAAAACTGCCAAATTGGCAAAGTTGTACTCCAAGGGGCATTCCTGCCAAGTCCAAAGACTTATATACACCAAGGACCATGGGTGCAATTAGTCTTATAACTTTTGGGGACTATTCCTGCCAAGTCCCCAAAGTTATTTAACCACAAGGACGTACGGTGCAATGATATATATAACTTTGGAGGACCAAAGCTGTCAAAACCCCAAACCCATGCCCTGTCACCCCCAACCTTTATAAACTTTTTTTCCCGCCATTTTCAATTCCCAACGAACTCACGGGTTTTCCACCCCGCTTTTACCCTGCACCCCAATTCCACCATGGTTAAACATCATCTTCCCCCTCCACTATCTTTCCCAGCTGTAAGATTGCCAAGTTGGCAATCCCACAACTCCCCAAGCATGATTCGACGGCTCGGATGGCTTCTAAAGAAACCCAAGATAAATGAAGGGCCATGATTTGTTTGCTTTCCCCCCTCACACAACAAACACAACCCTTTTATTGTGTCTACAAAGAAACACAAGTGAAAGAAGACAAGAGGAAGAAGACCTAGTCGTTTTCCTATATAAAGATTGTAAAGCCATTGTGGCTAAAATAGTTTTTGTATGTCGTTTTAGTGTAGTTTTTTAAAAATAGTTTAAGTGTTTTTAAGCTAAGTTCTTTTATGTACTTGTAATTCTCAGTCTTAATGAAAATTCAGTTGTGTTTATAATCGTGTTCTAAATCTTAATTGTCTTTTTAAAATCCCTTAAGCTCTCATTTAAGCCATCTTTATAACTGTTTTTAGAAAACCTTTTAAGGAAAATTCGAAATTCAAAAGAAAAGAAGCAAGGGTACTGTTCCATTGAAGCTAAGGATGAATAAGCTATTGTGGAAGGCTTATTGGGTTATGGTTTAGTTTAAGCTTAATTATAAGCTGAGGGTAGGAAGTTAGAGCTTATTAGGCTTCAAAAGATCCTTTTTGAGCAAAGGATCAAAGGTACAAATCCTTTTTAATTTTGCTTATTACTGTAGCAATAAGCTTATTCAGCTTATTTTCTTAGCTTATTACTGTTTTAATGCTTATTAGAGTGTATTTATGCTTGTTATTGTCTTTCATTTCATATTTTATGCAATTTTAGTCAAAACTGTCATAAGTGTTTAATCCTGTCCCTAGCTTATTTTCATTTTTAAAGTGCTTATTTGCTTTTCTTTTTATCTACTTAATGTCTTAAATAGCTTAAGTATAATTTGTCCTTTAAAAATTTCAGTTTAAGTAGACTTTACAAGTTTAAAATCACCCTTTTCAAAAATTAAGGTAGTGTTTGGGTCAACATTCAAAACGGGTCAAAATGGCTTTGTCTATGGGTTGAGGTCATCAAGCTAGTTTAAGCTTAAGTTTTAAGCTTGTTTTAAGCTGTTTTTAAAAGTTTTAAGGTTTTAAAATTGTTTTCCAAAGTTTTTCTAAACCATCTTTTTTAACTGTGTGTTTTAAGAAAACCCCAAGTGCTTATTTAGATAAGCACTTGGATTTTGAGTTTTAGTTTCAAAAAGTGTGTGTTTTAAAGTGTCAAACAAGCTGTCAAACACCTTTGGTCTTTTGACTTGGTAAGTCAAAACCACCCAAGACCTTTTTAGTAGCAGTTTTAAAAAATCAAAGGCCCATTTTCACTATCGAAATTCAGCAAGTTTTAATGATTTTTAAAAGTCAAAAATTGGTGCACAAGTCTACTTCATAGTATACTTAAGCTGTTTAAGCTTATTTTCTAATTTTGAGCTTATTTGACAGCTTTTAAAAAGCTGTCAAATAAGCCCTTGATTTTAGCTTTAATCTCCCCTGGTGCAAAGGGGAGATTTTAAGCTTCTTTTTCTTAAGCTTTTAGTGTACTTTAGCCCAATTTCTTGGCTTATCTTGAGAGCCTATAAGCTCTTATATAAGCCCTTTTAGTTTCACCTATTAAGAAGCTTATTTGATAGCTTATTTTTAAGCCTCAACTTGCCCTTTCACTGTTTTTAGCTTAGTTTAGTGTAAGGGTTGCTTATTTTTTCATTTTGGCTTATTCAGCTTATGTCATAAGCTCTTTTGATTCCTAGCAGCTTATTTTGATAAAGTAGATAGTTTTGTTTGCTTATTTCTCATTTTCTAGCTTATTTGTCCAAAACTTAAGCCCTTTTAGCCATTAAGCTTGCATTTAGTTTCTGTCTCATAAGCTTTTCAACAGCTTATCTAGTTTTAGCTTTTAACTTTTTATAGCTTATTTAGGATAATTTAGACCCCCTTTAGCTTATTTTAGTCTTAGCTTAGCTTATTAGTCCAAAAGTCCAAAATGACTTAGCCAAATTTAGCTTTAAGCTCTTTGTAAGCATTCTGTCTTTCTAAGAATAAGAAACATATGTCATCTGGATGTAATAACATTAAGCTTGCTATTCGGAATGATAAATCTAAAGTTGTTTGTGCTATGTGTAAGCAATGTTTAATTACTTCTAATCATGATGTCTGTGTGCTTAATTATGTGAATGATATTAATTCTCGTGTAAACCACTTTAATGCTAATGTTTCAAACACTACAAATAAAAAGAAACATAAGCCAAAGGTCAAGAAACCTAAGCTAATAAGGTCCAAAGAAAGACTTGCTTCACCTAAGCCTAATAAACCTAGATCTTGCCTTATGTGGTCACCAACTTGAAGAATGTTTGACCTTAAAGGAAAAATAATTGAATCCAGTAAATTAGAGAGTCAGTTTGACAGCTCTAAAGGTGACAATGCATGCATTCCTAACCCTCAGGAACCTACAAGCAAACGGTTTCCAAATTCTACTTTTTCTTTGGCAGGTCGTTCAAATCTGTTTATGATGCATAGACTCGGGATGCTCAAAGCATATGACAGGAAATATGAAGCTTTTTATAAATTTTGTCTGAAAGTTTCTGGAAATGGTTCACTTTGGAAATAATCATATTGCTGCAATTCTGGGTTAGGGTGATCTTTAATGGGGACATATATTGATCACCGGGGTTTATTTTGTTGAAGTCATAGGGCACAACCTATTTTTGGTTGGGCAGTTCTATGATTCAGATATAGAGGTCGCCTTCAGAAGGAACACTTGTTTCATCAGAAATCTAGAAGGAGTTGATTTGTTGAAAGGAAATCGTACAACAAATCTTTACACTATCAATCTCCATGAAATGGCCTTTGCCTCTCTAATTTTCCTCATGGCTCGTGCTACATCTACCAAGTCATGGTTATGACATCAACGTTTATCCCACCTTAATTTTGACACCATAAATGACCTTGCTAAAAATGATCTTGTCACCCGTTAGGTCTTGATTTAGCTTAAAACATGATATTAAATAATGTAGAATAGAGAGAATTAAGAGAGGAAGGTAAGTCTTTCACAATTTCCAAATTTTATAACAAAGAGAAAAGGCAGGGAAAATTGAGTTTGTTACAAGCCTTAACCACTTAATGATGATTAGGTGGCTATTTATAGGAGAGGAAGGTAAGCTTCTCTTCCTTTATTTTCATAATTTTGCTATTTAGTCCCTAGTCTTTGGATAATATGCTATTTTCTACTTTTAGCATATTTCTCCTTATTACAAAATACTTTCTACTATGAAAAATAAAGACTAAACACTAAAAATAAATAAAACCACTTAAAGTATCATAATTGACACTTTTTTGATCCTAACAATCTCCCCCTAAGGGTCGATTATTCTGGGTGTTCCCTTCTTGATCCTAGTGGTCTTTCATTCACGTACATTTCCCAATGTCTCATTTGATCACAATGCTTCATCTGTTCTTCAATCTTTTCCTCAAACAGTTGCAGGTATTCATCATCTTTATTACTGAGACTTGGAGTCACATACCCATGCTTTACATTGTTGTTATAGCTCTTTAACCCTTCCATGAATCTTTTTAGTATAGCATCACAAAACCTATGAACCTCTTGATGTCTCATCACTCTCTTTTCTTTCTTGATGTTCTTGTATATAATGCCATACACTAGTTCAGAGATGATAGAGACACCTTAAACTTCTTAATGCCTAGGAAAGTGATTATTGGTGTAGTAAGATTAACCTTATGTTGATAGCTTTCCACTCCTAGCTGGAAATCATGCACTCTTTCCCAGATCACTGTACTCCTGATGAAGACTGACAATGACCACAACAAACCAGTCTCAGCATAGTCATCCACCTTGTTGTTAACAATTAGCAGATACATATCCTTAATATTATTCTTGTTAAGGTTTTTGTAATCTGACTATGTGATTGACACTATACTACCATTTGCTCTTCTTGCAACAATCTCTGTTATAAACTTGTTCTAATGTCCTAGTTCCCAATAAGTCTTGATGATTTGAATAATCTTTGAATTTGAATAGACTAATTCCTTTGGCTTTCCGGGCTCTTTTTGTTTATTGATGTAGAAAATCTTTAACATGCGGATGCTTCCAATGTTGACATTATATGGAGCATATGGATTAAACTTCTTTACACACTTGTCTACCCGTCTTGAAGTTCTTTCTTTAATATCATTATCATGAAAGATAACTGTAGGAAACTTATGAATAGAAATCACAATCTTCTCAGATCATGAGCTTCCTTTTTTAGGTACAATAGATCTTGATTAACCAGAGATAGTATAGGAACTTTAAATCTCTTTGGAAGCTTTGAACAACTGAAGTGGGCCTTTGTGGACGTGGTGAGACTAAGATTTCTTTCCTGCTTTCCCACACAATATCATTCATCAAGAAGTTTTGCATTTGATCAATGTGGCATTGATGCTCATCTCCTGAAGTGCATGTTGTCTCAATATTTTATCAACAACTTTGCGTAGTTTTGCTTCATCAACAGTATGTGACATTTCATCCACAAGTTCTTGTGACACTTTCTTATTAGGAATCTCATCATCATCTGTGGCATAAGAGTCTATCCAAAGGTTAAAGTCATCTAATTGTTCTTGATTACCTGACATTGATGGACCTGGTTCACTTTTAAAGTCTTGACCAGATGACAATTCTCTAAGCATAAAGGTTCCATGCTCAGACGTCTTCTGCCTCTTTGCACTATTCTCTCCCTTAGAATGAGCATCATCATGAGGATCATCATGATCTCTTGGGTGAACGGTAGAAGGTCTACAAGGAGTAGTAGCCACATAAAGTCTTTCAAACTTGTACTTGAGAGCAAGCCAAATTGGTAAGTCATCCTGTTGCAGCTGAGGATTGTCTCTCATGGTCAGATACAGTTGTTGTTGTTGTTCTTATATAGAGGTTGGTGTGGCTTGAGTCGGGTGCACATGCAAAATATGACCTGACATATAATTCATGACCGATGAATAAACCTACGAGGGAATGTGGTTAGTGATAGCATCATTAATCTGCAAAGAAATCTCTACCAGAATATTCTCGCATTCTGGTTGTATTGCATCTGCAATCATCTTTTTCACATTTGCTTAACTCTGTTGCCTTTCCACTATGAGCCTTTGTGCAACATATACTAGAACTTGTATCTTTGTAAGCTCTTTAACTCGATCATCTACCATTATGGGCTACGACTATTCCATGATTTCTTGTAGATGTTAAGCAAGCACATTAAACTTCTTTCTTGGCATAATCTGTAAAGGCGGTTGATCAGAACCAGTGACTCCCGTAGTAAGACATCGAGCAAATATCTTGCCAAATGTCTGCCATGATTGTACAAGTCTTGTCGTCTTGAAGTTAGATGGTGATCTTAACTCCAGAGTAAAACCAAGAGTATTCAGAAAGAATGGAACCATTTTTAAAAACTTTGGAGCAGCAACAAATTGTTCATGATTGTTATCGGTAGCTTGAGGTAGATGAAAGATTCTTCTGAAATCATTAAGAGTCATTGTGATCTCTTTTCGATCAAGCACAAACTTGAGCCTATACATTGATCCATCTTCTTTTAAAGTATGCCAGAACTGCCTCATGTAGATCCATGGCACAGATGAAGAAGCAGCAATGCTGAATCTGAGTGGATGGTTTTGAACGATGTTTGCCATGATTTTGCTTTCATTCAAATATAATGGATTATGAAGATCGATCTTCTTGTTAGCATCCAAGAGTGCATAGCATTTGTTAGGTGGACACATTTCTTCTTGATGAACATCAACTTGTCTTTATGATTGTGCCATGATGAATTCTGAATGAGTGATGACAAGATGTTAGATAACAAACAATTAATGTAACATGTTTGTCTCTTTTTGCTCTATCTGTTTTATATGTTTTTGCAATTCTTTTTGAACATATTTTTGATCAGTTTCTTTCTCATGTGCTTATTCTTGCTTTTTCTAGCACATGCCATACGCTTTATTCGCATTTTTCTTTTGATTTCTCTTTTTGTGTGTTCTGGCATTTCTTTTTCAAACACACTTCAGATTTGCTTTTTCGCGTATGGTTTTTGTCTCTCTTTCTGTTTAGAATATCCTCACTAGACATTCTTTGTGAAATGATACTCTTTCAAGAATGATGAAGATACTCTTTGATTTTGAATAAGACTCATATTTAAGAAATTGAAGAGATATCATTCATATTTTTAAAACGTTTTTGTGAAAGAGTACCATTTTTGAGACAATACAAAAATTTGAGAACTTTTTCAAAAATCATTTATACAAAAGCATTTGTTTTTTAATCATAGAATCAGTCAAACCCAATTCATCAACTGAATGGTCACTAAGTCACTCACTCCTCATTCAGTTCATTACAGAAAACGGCCAAAACCAGACATGACTTAGACCACTTAAACAATTGAGAATTAAATCATCAGACTCTAGTTATTTTGAAAATTTTCATTTTTGCTTCTTGTAATGAATCTTATACCATGTAAACAAACACATCTAATTTAACAATTGAATGGTCACTAAGTCACTCACTCATCATTATGTTCAATGCAGAAAACTAGCGTAACCGGACATGACTTAGACCACTTAAAGAATTAAGAATAGACATATTTGACACAAAGTATAAAATTCATCAAAACATAATCACATGTTTTCAATTTTTGTGGTACCTTTTTCACAAACGTTTGAAATTCAATTTCACATGAGATACTGATCTTGTTATTTACAGACATTCGAGCTTTAGACAACACATTCAGACATATATCATTATCACATATTAAATCTAGAAAGCCCCCTCAAAACTTTTGTGTTATTAGCAACAAATTCGACACTTCCGAAATTAAAAGTTGACTTCCGAATTTTGACTTCCACAGATTTGACTCTTCTGAATTTGATCATTTTCAAATTTGTTTTGTCGAAAATGGATCACTGAACCAGTTTTTCAATAAATTCAATCTAATTAAGCCTTTAAGAATCCAATTTGATCATTATTTGGCATTTATTCTAATTTTAATCAATTTCGACTAATTTTGAAAACTTCCAAATTTTAACAATCATGTCGAATTTGAAAATTTTAAAGTTTGATCAGTTTATATCACAATTAACTATACACAAACATCATTATTAGCATTATTAAGCCTAAATCTATCATCAATTATTAAAATCCCTAAATTCAGAAACCCTAAATCTTATCGAATTTACATTCGATCTCAATACCATCTCAAAAATCCATTTCAAATACATATAAAATCAAGCTTTACATACGTTTGAGAAGAGAAAAACATTGTGATTGTTGTAAATGAACTCAAAATCAAAGATTTGATTTTCTCTTCTTTTTCGACAGCAAATTTGGAATAATAAAAAAAATAAGAAATGAATTATAATTCCTATTTATACCGTCCAAAATTGAAAGTTTGGAAAGTGACAATTTCAGTCCTTGGAGTTTTTCATCCGAATTTTTGTTTGAAAAATGACAGATTTTGTCCTTGTGTTTTTAGATACCGAGTTTTATTACCAAAAATTTCAAAAACTCCCCCTTGAATTATGGTCCCTTTGCACAGTTAGACAGTTATTGAAATTTTCTTCTTTTTTCAAAGTTCATATTTTGACAAAACAATGAAAAACTCCCCCTCGAAATTATACCATTTTATGCAAATTATCAAATATTCGAGAGATCATTGTTTTTATTGGATTTTGAGAACGATGTGATCTTAAAATGCAGGTTATGTACATGAATGGACTCACAAAAACATATGTTTTAACAATGAGAACATATTTGTTATCAAAATAACTCCCCCTCAGATCATGATCCAGTATTGACAATGAAAGCAATTATGAGAAAAATATTGAATCATGAATCTGATTGGAATGAGAAGACATGTATAACACATCGTGTTTTAGGTCATTGTACGACATTATGTAATCCACTAATTATTTTTAGGGTTTTACGCGTTTGCTTTTAAACCGTAAACGTTAAGTTAAATCGCGTAAACTAAAAATGATCATTCAATGTAAACGGGCATTAAACAATTAAATGTTTACATCAAGCAAGTGTTATATGATTATTATGAGGATAATTAATAACTTTGTTCATCTTATTTTTATTGGCTACGTAAAATGCTTATGTTTCGCGATAAAACGCGTTTCGGCATTCCCGGAAGCACCAAAACCTAACTACGCTTAAACGAATACCCACGATTATACCCAATACACAAAATAATCAAAATATCATCATATAAATGTGTATGTGGCCGAATTTTAGGAGATAAGGCCAAGCATTATCTTGTTTGCAAGACACTTGCCCTAAATATCTAGATATTACAAATATCTAGGGAACTCTATTTTTTTTACTGATTTTCAACTGATATATAAGTCAACGTTTACAATAAGATAGCGGGCAAATGAGCAACAAGCTGCGCCGCAACCCCTTTTTGGATGGCAAAACCAATCCTACTAAAAATAAAGTTTTGTGTCTTAGGGGTCGAAAAATTACTTTGCACAACCCGTTGCACCCTAGTCAAAAGCTCCTCTGCTTCCTGTGCTAGGAACCCAAATGTATCAAAAGCAAAATGGATAAACACGTGTTGATTCTCTAAACAAGCTTTCTCGTGTTTAGCAACTTTGCTCAATTCCGCTTTCAACGCAGCTTGTCCTGCAACAAACCCATTGTTCCTGAGCCCAACAAGAGGGAACACTCCAGTAAGATCCACACAAGCATGTTTCCCCCCAACCCACCCAAACACAAGTATATTAGCCGGCCGTAAGGTAGACCTCCCTTCGAGTGGATCTGTCAGAAAGTTCACGGGGGCCTCCTTTTTAGAATAAATTCCAGCTCGTTTAAGAACATCATACAAAACATCCCTAACCAAATCATGCCTATATTTGAAACCACGTAACTCCTTGCAATGGACCGCATGCTCACCAAAAGAATCCAAACAAACCTTGCGGCAAACTGGGCAAGGCTCATCAACCAGAAACAGAGGGATCATTAGCCGGTACTTAAGGATAGTCTGGTACTCCAGAGTCGACATATGTTGGCCTAGTCCTTCAATGGGGATAACGGTCAAGAAATTCTGAGCACGGGGAGCTCGGAGACATTCAACCACCGCTTTTTGGCGAGGGGATAAATCAAAGCTCACTCCCAAACTCTTGACAATTTCACTAAATAGGGCACACGCCAAAACATTCTAGGCTTGGGGGGTGTCCTTGTTAGAGAAACCGCTAAGATCGAATTCAGGGAGGGACATGCGCACCCGATCCAACCCATATCCATAGTGAGAATCAACCCCATCAATACCACATCCCTGAAGAATGCGGTCTTGTAAACTCCAAGATTGCGCCCTCGAGGCCACAAAAGCATAAGTAGATACATCCTCAGCCGAACATAAACCCAACCCACCAAACCGAATCGGAAGTGATGCTTGCCTCCATTGGAAATCCCCAAAAAAAGGACCCCCACAAACCACAATAGCCTCTATCGCCCTCCTAAGGCCATTGTCAAAAATAGAAACAGCTTCCCCTATATACATAGGTTGGCACGTTCTGAGACCAAACAACAGCTTTGCGACGCCCATGCATGAGCGGAGCAAAAGGAGCTCGGATTGAGGGTCCCGTAGACTTGGGAGAAGACTTTCTATAGGTGCTAAAATGTCAAGATGTCATAATTGAAAGCCACTTGTTGATAGATTCCATAAGCGTCTCTCGAAGTGGAAGTCCAAGTCACTATCCTTTGGTGGTCGTCTAACCCTCGTAAGGTCGGTTCTTGGTAGTTTAGGAGTTTACTCCTCCTCTAACTTTAAGGCTCCAAAGAAGGTTATTTGTAAGCTCGAAAGCATTAGAAGACAATTCTTTTGGGGAGGTTGTTCGAACGAGAAAAAATTCAGTCATATCTCCAGAGTTCAAGGGGGTCGTAGCATTGGAAGTTTAGTGCTTGTAACCACCAAGCCATTCTCTTAAAATGGTGGTGGAGAATTAAAACCGAAGATCAGGCTATATTTGGTGTAGATTAATTTGCTCAATTCACGGCTCTAATGATGGTCTTCATGAAAACTCCTCCCTCAAGCCTAACATCACATCATGAAACTTAAAGACGATTTCCTCAAACTTCGGATCAACTTAACCTCTCTTTGCAAGAGGAAAATAGGGGATGGTTGCAATACTAGTTTTTGGAAAGATAATTGGTTCGGTGGTTCGCCTTTATGTGTCATGTTTCCCCATCTATATCGCCTCGACTCTAATCCAAACTGCAAGGTCAATGAAAGATCACCCATTCTTGTGGCGCCTAATACTAGTTTTATACAGTTTAGTTCCCTTATTTTGAGTCCAATGGCCTTCATCCCTCCACATGGTCTTAGATTTCAATGGGCTTGTAAAAGGAAGTTACTCAATTCACGAGAGTATGAAGATTTAATTAACCTGGCCGCGCTTCTATCACAACTCAACTTATCGATGGAGGAAGATTCTTGGGAATTTATAGTTGGCACAACTAGAAAATTGTCGGTCAAGGACATGAGATCTCACATTACCTCTTTGTCGCACATGTCGACATCACAACCGACTAGATGGAACAACTCAATTCCATGAAAGGTAAACATTAATACTTGGAGAGCAATGAACTCGAGACTGACAACAAGAATAAACCTTGACCTTAGAGGCATGGATTTAGATTTTGTTAGATGTCGTGTATGTGATCAAGAAATTAAAACGGAAGAACATGTGCTTGTTCATTGCAAGATTGCTGTAGATATTTGGAAAGACATCTTCAAACGGTGGAAAATTCCAATCTTACATCCCAACAACCTGTCTGATATGGTTCATTTGGCGGACCAGGACTTGATTGCTACCAAGGTTTTTAGATGCTGTGGTTCAGACGACTTGGAAGTTTTGGAATGAGCTGATTTTCTCTTTGAAGCACCCAAGCAAAGATATGATTTTTAACGATATTAAACTCATCGTTCACTTGGATTTTTAGATGTAAGAAATCAAATTTAAATTGGATATATTGGTTTAATCACCCTTGTAATCCAACTTTATATTGCCTTTTAGCATTTTGCTAGTTTTCAAATAAAATTGCTATTAAAAAAAATAAGAAAATATAATGATGCTAAAGCGATTTTTGAAACCTATAAAAAAAGTATACTAAAAATAGGTATCATTAGCTACGATTTAGTATTTGAATTCTTATATATATATATTTAATTAATTGGAATATTTAAATACAGTATAAAAAAGAAAAAAAGAATACTAATCAACAACCAATAGAGTCAAACAAAAAATATTCGAAGTTTTGCATATATATATCACATACTTCGACTAGAATTAGGATATGTCTTCTAGTATATAAACTCACGAATTCACGATCATACGATTAATCCATATTCCATAATATTATTCTTTTCTCATCATTCCATCTTAACTTCTCGTAATTGAACTTGTCTTTCGAATCCAAGAATATATGATGAATTCATATCATCACGAGAACAATCAAATGCAAGAAGATATAATAATCGACACTTTGGAACGTATCCTTCAACAAATGGATTCTATGGATTCCTTTAAAATGGTCCGACTTGCACCAAGACTACTAGTCCTCGCTAGTGCACTAAGAGAACTAACCAGCAGCACAAGACCTGAAGATATTACACAGTTTCTACATGTCAGTAAGATACAAGAAAAGATGGTCGATATTTGTGCTATTTGTTTGGGTGAATATGAAGAAAGCGAGACGATTGGTACACTAGAATGTAAGCATCAATATCATGAAGAATGTGTTGGAAAATATGGTATAGCAAATATGAGTTTTTGCTAACTTTGGACAACATTTAATATATGTAGATGTTATATATACTAATAGATGTTTGGGGCTTTGCGTTCTCCTCGAAGAGAGCTTCGCAACGAGCCAAATTATGTCCAAAATGGAGTAGAGATGAATGAGATATCGTGACTCAAAGTGAGGCACGTGGAACACGAATATGGAACTATCCCACATCGCCCAAAGTGTGAAGTGGGATTGGGTTTATAATGAAACCTTGGTAGTTGCTTGTAAATTCCTTTGTGGGGTTTATGCTCCCACGTCTACGCGCGTGGAGACATGTTAAATACGATGTATCTTTGTGGATATCCCACTCCGCTAGAACGAGGTGGGGTTCAAACCTAAGTCGTCTTTTCTTCTAGGGAATTTGGTGTGTCGTGATATCTCACTTGGAGGAATAGGTCTAGGTGGAGGGTTCAAACTTAATGAACCAATCCTTAGCCATATTAGGAATAAGGTGTTGATGTGATTTTCCCCATACGCTAGCAACGGGGTGGGTTTTCAAACTAAGAACACCGGTCGTTGGTCGTGATATCCTACTCCGTTAACCACGAGGTAGGGGTTCAAACTAAGCAACGCATTCCTAGCTTTAAGAACTTATGATTATGATGTTGAAAATGTTGCAAAAAGTTCTAAAGTTTAAATCTCGAAATCAAGTTACGAAAAGTTCTTAATAAGTTGTTGCATTGTGTCATGATTTATTTGAATTATGACTATGAAATTAAGTTGAAGTTTGTTCATACTTTGTGTTTTGACCAAAAAGATTGGGAACACAATAAGCGGTACTAACTTCATTAGTACTGCTAGTGTTTTTAGATACAAAAGCTACATTTTGCGGGCTAGAGTATGATGCAGTAGAGCCTTTTATATCACTCTCAAAGACTCTTAAATTATTGTATAAATCATCAAAACTAAGATTGTCTACCCCTGGTTTGGTTCTCATAATTAGGGAAACTTGTGACCAGGCAGAAGGTAAGGATCTTAGGAATTTTTGATTAGCATCCTCAGTAGATACACCTGCTCCATGAATCTCTAACTGACTTAGAAGACTTTGGAACCTGTCATAACCTTTGTGAAGCCCTTCTGTGTTGGATATAGAGAATCCTTCAAACTGTTGCTTCAAGATATACTTTCGCATCTTCTTGGATTCGTCATTTCCACCTGATATGTGTTTAATTACACATACCATTTTTCATATTAAGCGATCCTAAATGAATAAAAACATACCAAAAATACATTGTATTTGTATGTTTGCATTTGTATTGTGCAGGAACGGATATTCAAGAAAAGAACAAAAAGAAAGCCAAAGACAAACAAATCCAAGCACGAAGTGGAAAGGGCAAAGTCAAAAGTCATCAAAATGAAGTTATACAACTTGAGGGGCTAAAACTGCCAAGTCTAAAGTTGTATTACAAAGTTATAAGAAAGGAGGGACCAAAGTTGCAAACCGGGTAGAGATTACATTTAAGTTATACAACTTGAGGGGACCAAACTGCCTACTCCCCCAAAAAGTCTTCTTTCCCGCCCCAAAAACCCAGTTACAACTGGTATGTCGTCCCATACTTTCTTCCCTGCAAAACCACTTCTCTCCCTAGCCAAAATCATTTCATCCACCCTACTAACCCATCCCAGTTGTATAAAAGCCATGTTGGCAATCCCTCACCTTTCCCAAGTATCTTCAATGGCTGAGATTGCTCTCCAAAGAAGCACAAATAAAATTAAAGGCTGGGATTTGCTTTAGGACTTACCTCACACAACAAGCACACTTCGTTTTTGCTCTCCAAAGAAGAGCAAGCTGCAAGTTGAAGACTTCGGCTATAAATAGAGCTTTTTGTAAGCCTTTGAGGCATCTAATCTAGTTTTTAGCTTTTAATTAATTTTAGTTTTTAACTTAGCTTATTTTCAGTCATTTACAGCTTTTACTTTCAGCTTTGTAACATTTTCAAGTTTTAATGCAAATTTAAGTTTTTAAGTCAATTTACATTACCA
>BQNB010028909.1:39990-56217 GCA_026074375.1 Tanacetum coccineum
ACTTCCAGGTCAGCGTCATCGAAGATTATGCATGGTGCATTACCACCAAGTTCAAGAGATACCTACAATAATCAACATTTTATTTCTGAAGTAATTAGGAGATGCTACAGAGTTTGGAGATATTGGAAACAAAAATTTCAGTATAGCTACCTTTTTGACAGTATCAGCTGCACCAGCCATCAATTTCTTTCCAACTGCTGTTGAACCAGTAAATGTTATTTACAAGAATAGTAAAATTACAAAACATGTGTCAAAAATCATCTAAGAGCACACATTTCAATTATCTTCATTAATGAAAAACATATTACACAACTCATAAATCCATATTTGGATAAGTGAGAACATGGAAAGCAAGTCAACTTCAAACGGCTATTAGTTAAAAAAATCAATCAACATAGCATTAATCGGGTCGATGCATTCATGGTGGACTCGCTAAGTTTGTGTTAATAGCTTAAAACTTTTAATTCTTGTAACCAAGTTTATTTGCATATCCAATTAACAGAATAAGAGTTACATGTCAAACGTTGTGAAGATCAGTGAAAGTCGAGTAATTACAATATCTATAAATCATCATATCAAATTGGTGTTTGTAGACGAAAAAGTTTCAAATAGGTCACCTTATTCTTATTAGTAGAGTTTGATAAGATTTGGCGATATATGTTCGGTAACTCTGTAAACAACAGAAAAACGATTGTTGCCGACCACGGACCCATAACGTGGCCCACATCATATCATCATGGCGAATACAATATGAAAACCCGGATGTCATGACAAACCAAGATACAAAATTAAGTCTAGTGTAAAGATTGTGTTAAAGATACACAATAAACATAGTATATTAACAACTTTTGGCCTACAAGAGAACCTAAGAACCCAGTTAATATTTGACCAAATACATATAAAATTATGATGAGTTGATGAAAAAAATTACCATTTGAGAGCAGATCCACTTCCAACATATCTCTCTCCATTTTAGATTAGATCACCACAGCAGGAGCGGTAACATTGCAACTGCCATCAATTAAAAAAAAGGGCAGGGTACCGGTATCACAGATTGAAGGAGGCTTGGGGTGTCGATTTTCACAAATAATTTGAGGCGAGGGTGTCCATTGCGCGGTTTTCATCTGTAATTTATCAAACAACAACAATGGATGACAACACCCACAGTGGATCGATTAACCACTAGTAAAACCAACCACATATCAGATCGTGTAAAAAACTCGAACTTTCAATTAAATACAAAATAATAACGAGTTCATTACCTTATGAAAATCTGGATGTGGGTTGTAGGGGGTGACGACGAGTATTTTTTTATGAATGAGAGAGGCAGTTTCTAGGTTAAAAGAAGGTGTGGGTTGGAGGATCAGTATTTTTAGGAGTTGTAAAATTCCTAAAATATCCTTATACACATTATAGGATATAATTTAAAGTTTTTGTTTATTACATTAATGCCACAATTGTTTTTAACCAATGATCAAATAAATGAAAGGCTTAGATTTGGTTCTGTAGGTTCTGTACAAAAAAGTGGTTCTGCAAAGAAAATGCAATTATATATATATATGTATGTATATATAATGTGGCAATTTCTTGGGCAGAACCACTTTTTTGTACAGAACCACTCAAAACAAATATGGGTCATTGGATTAGTTTGATCAAAGGCCATGATGAATTGTGACAATAGTGTAATTAATCATTGAGCCATAATTGTAAAGTTAAAAAAGCTAAAAAGGGTATTAGAGTCATTCTGTAAAATGAAACCGTCAATATATTTCTCAACCATACATCATTTATGATTATCTGTATCTCCTCTCTCCCTCAAGAAAAAACCTAGCCGCTCTCTCTATCAAATTTTTTTCCATCACCACCAGTAAAAGCCTCCATCAACGACTAATTCTATTGTTCATCACAATCATTGCCTTCTCGAAAACATAAGACGCTGATCGATGATAAACAAATTGGTTGCTACTGGTCTTGTGTTCTTGATAAGGATCTAAGGTTAGATCGTAAGTTTTATTCGAGGGTTTGGGTATCTTTTTCAGTTTAATGTTTTTGTTTGAATTCTTCAAAGGTTTTTTTATATCAGAATGTAACCGTTTATTTATCTGGGTCAATACCCATGGGCGGACCTACATTTACCATAGTGCATACCCTATGAAACCCGGCGATAGTGTTAAAAAACTTGATTGTTGTCTTTGATGGTGACCTTTTTCATAGAGTGCATACCCAAGAAATTAAGCAAAAAATTAAGGTGCACACCCTGCCGTTACGATCTTCTTGTAGATAGATCGACCTTGCTCTGTTTTCCTTTTGATCCTCTGTATTCTTTTCTTTAAAAAGTTGAAGAAGATAGGAGAAGTGCCTTTTACAAAGGTACATATATCAGTATTTAATAGTAACTTTTAACTTCTCAAGAAAAACTTTTGATAACTGTAACCAAGCAACAACTTTTTCATCCACCAATCAATATCTAGATAACTAGCCATGCTATTTTATTTTTCCCCAAGTTATCTAAATATTGTAGGACACAACTCTTTTTTACTTGTAAGTCGTAACCTGTAATAATATTTTGGTCCATTCATATAGGTATTTATTAATTATTACTACGTAATTATTAATTTAGTTTCGATCAAAGATTTACATATTTAGCGTTTAGAATATGTTATATGTTAAACCATACGTAACCGGTCATTGTGCCATCTTTACTTACGGTGCACACTCTATTTTAAAATCCTAGATCCGCCACTGTCAATACCAATACAATTTTTTTAGTGTCACAATTGCAACCGAGTGTACTACTTGTATAATTTGGTGACGCGTTTTGGTAAAAAAAAAAGTGTATATGTCTGATTATAAGTTATGAGAAAATGTGTTATTGTATGATGAGTGCTAGATTCTTTTTGCTAGAAAGGTTTTATGCCTTCGATATAGTTGTACATTTGGTATCTGTGAATCTAGTTTGCCTTTAAGTTCCTTCGCTTTTTGATGACACCAACCTATACCTACAAATTGCAATAATATTCTCTTATTTGGGTTAGTTAGGATTCAAAGATATATGATATATATGTTTGGTCGTTTAGCACTATTAAGTAACAAAATGGGTTATGTCGGGTTGACAGAAAGGCACTTTCTAGTCATTTGTTTAATTTTAAAATAGATGATTTGAATGTAATGTTAGCGCACTATAGATTTAAATGTGTATATGTGTTATAGTAAATATTTATATGTATTTGAAGGGGTGTGCGTATGTGTTTTACTAGTTGTTACGAGCTAACCAACGCTGAGTAAATGGTTTATTTTTTCTATAGGCTGGCTTGGGCTTTTTGTTTATATATTTGTTTCAAGGGATTGCTAAATCATAGGAATGACAGTGTGTGATGAAAATGAAAATGATCAATGGATGCACCTTTACTTTTTAGATGACGTGCACAATGTTTTCGAAGTTGTATTTATATGTTCTCGAAGCTGTGCATATATGTTCTCGAAGAGTTCACGCATGTTATTTCAAGAATGCACATTTATATTTAACAATACACATTTGTATTTGAATTGTATTTCATTTGATATCAAATTTTGTGTACTGTATTTATATTTATGTTTTTGCTTTCTTATAAATTTAGAGATTAAATGTACATATTTAAGTTTTTTGTATAAAATTTTGAAATTATGTACACTATCATTTTAAGAAAAGAAAAAAGTTTCATGGCTAAACAATTGTATAAAAGAAAAAAAAACACATATGCACTTTATTTTTTTAAAACTTGTATGCAAGAAACATATATGAATTTTTATAATATTTAAAAAACATACATGCACCTCATTTTTTTGAAATATATTTGCTGAAAAAAATAAAAAATATAAAAATTAATTTTGATAAAAACAAAAAAATTAATTCTGAAAATTTAAGGCTTTATAAAAACGTTTTTTTTAATGTGAAAATGTGTTTTACTATTTTACCCTTTTGAATTAAATAAAATGATTTTAATAATACTAACTTCTTATTGGTCCAAAGTTGGTTCTGTACAAAAAAATGGTTCTGTAAAGAACGGTCTCATATATATATATATATATATATATATATATATATATATATATATATATATATATATATATATAATCTCGTGTTATTGTCTGTGACCTCATGGAATCATATATATATAAATAAAAATACATAATCAATGTTTTTAAAGAAAACTATTATAACTAATAGCACGTAAAAAGTAAATAAACTATACCAACATTAGAGAAAGAGGTGTCATGGCTAAGAAAAGTCATGCCATTTGAGTCATACTACCCACCATTTTAACACAACATCTCCATAATATACGCAAACAAACTTCCACACAATGATGTGGCACCCACTCATTTTCTTTTATCCTTTACCAACTCTTCTTTTTTAGCGAATCATTTTACTACACCTCATTATGTGGATATTTTTTTTGTAAAGTTTATATGAATATAGTATTTCTCATCTCAAAATACTATCTCTCTCATAACATACTCCAACCAATGCTATTTGAGCCCTACTACCGACCATTTTATTTTGTTCTTTATTTTTTCACACAAACTAAATTCATTTCATTCAAATAAAAATACAAAAATAAATTTATTTTTTATAAAATAAAAAACACACCAACTATCTATTTTTTAATATACAAAATATAAAGTTAAAAATGGCAACCAAAACAAAATCTAAGGACTTAAAGTGTAAATTTAATTTTATAAAATAAAAAAACCAAAAGAAGATATCTTATCATCTTCTTTCTTTATAAAAGGGTAAAAGTCGAAAAATACTCACGAACTTTCAAAAATGTCCCGACATCACCAACGAACTAAATTTCGTCCTACCTACACCAACGAACTTGTTTGTTATGTGTTAATATTACCAAGATGACCGGCTAAATTTCCATGTCATTATTTTAATTATTTTAATTAATTTATTATTTCCACATCAGTAATAATTTTATCAATTTTATCAAGTTTTTTGAATTCCTAATCTTCTCTCTAAACTCTGTATCCCTTCCATTTCAGTTCATAATAAAATCATTCCATACATTCCATTAATTCACAATTTCGAATCATGTTCTTGATCTTTGATTCCAGGTTGTGCAATTAGCCTATCATTTCTATTGTTGTTATAATCGGTGTGTTACATTTGGTATCATAGCCTCTTTCCTGGCAAAGAAGCTCCATTCCGCCATTGATTCTGTTACAACAAGATTCAGTTACAACAACCGCAATTCTGTTATAACCACCCTGTTCTTGATCTAATCTTGACCTGATTTGATCTTTGGAACAGTAAAATCTTGTTATTTTTGTTAATTGTGTTGATAAATCAACATTTGTAATGGGAATTTTTGGTACAAACATTGAAATCATTGAGAAAAGAAAAGATAGTCGCCAAGTGTTTGATGAAATACCAATGATAAAACATATCAAACAAGAGGGCTCGGTTCGAGACTATTACAATGCATTTATTACTTATCACGATGCATTCATTTGTTCGACTAGAAATTTGGGTTTAAATGAGGGGTATCTTGTTGGTATATTCATGTCGGGGTTGCAACCGGAAATAGAGAGAAAGGTTAAGTGGTTCAACCAAAATCACTTTCCGATGCTTATTCCTTGGCTAAACTGAAAGAAGTAACAATTAATCTTTTGAAGAAAATAGATGAAGAACGTGATAAAGTTGAGTTGTTTGGTAGTTGTTCTCGTGGGATTGTTGAGATGGATGAAGTCGATGGGGAAAAGTTTGTTGAAAAAGGGTTTAAGCACAAAAAAATTGAAGAAACACAGGTGGATATTGATAGAGATTGTGAAGGGGATGGTAAAGATAGGGAATTGAAATTGGATGATAAGTAGGGAGGAGTTTGAAGATATTGATGTTCTTGTAAGTGATCTGATGTTGGGTAAAAATGAAAGATGTTCACGGGGTTTAGACCACATTGATGACTCGGATGTTAATTTAAATTATGATTGTTCTTTAGTGCATACGGGCACAATACTTGCTGAGAATGAGCTCATTATACCAAAAACTTGTGGGAATGTGGTATTAGTTGGTTTTGATTATGGGGTGCTTGACTTTGGCACATGGGATATAAGGCGGTTTTAGAGATGGGTTTTGCTGTGGCTGCGAAAAGATTGAAGGATGTAACAATGGGTGATAAGGAATTTAAGGAGAAAATTGAAAGTGTTGATGCGGATCTTGTAGAGAAAAAAAGAAAAAAAGATGGGACCCATTTGACTTTTATTGGTGTATTGGCATTGACTTGTGTTTAATTAATTTATAAAAAAAACCGGTCCAGCGTGGAAGGTAACTGCCACGGTGTCAGTCAAAATTTATGATATGGGTCATATTAGAACAATATTTGAAAGTTCGTTGGTGTAGGTATGACGAAATTTTGTTCGTTGGTGATGTCGGGACATTTTTAAAAGTTCGTGGGTATTTTTCGACTTTTACCCTTTATAAAATCAAAAGAGTAATCCAAATATCAAACACCTTCTTCCATAATTAATAAATCAAAACTGAGTAATGTTTGTCGTTTTTTGCGTTGATTGACATTGGCGAGCAAATGGCGATGCTTGGGGTGTGGTGGCGAGTGGCTGGCGAAGACCACGTAGAAAATGACGAAGGAGTTAGCCACCATACCCTTTGCTCTTAAAACTACATATCATACACACATAAAAAATATCAGACCAAGAAATATAAGTACATATAATTTAGATTTTCGATGAAGGGCACTTTCGGAAAAAGTCAAAAAAAAAACCCTTAAAATCTCATCTTCTCGGACTAGCCATGAAGGGTATCCCCCCTTCTCCTCACCAATAGACCACACATGCATATCGACTTACCTTGACATTGTCAAGATCATAGTTAGAATTTTTTTTGATTAATTACATAGTTGTACATTATCTACTGTATGATGATACACACACCAAGTTTAAGAACAGAAATACCTTTTTTCTGAATTCAAAATACTTTTTTTCTGAATTCAAAATGTTAGTGTAGTAAGTAAAACGACAATTTGTAAGAATGAAAACTAACAACAAAAATTCTATCATGTTGCTATTAGGATTTAAGAGTACTATATACTAAGCAGTAATGAATTAACCGTGGAATATAAATATTGTTGGGCTTCAAACGTTTATTAAAAAGAAGTTTTATTATATTTTCAGGTCTTATTGGGTTGACACGATAACTCGATAACATAAAGAACTCAACCCTAACCCGACCCTATAACAATGTCAGGTTATCGGGTTCGGGTCAAATTAACCCGATAAGCTTTCTCAACCCGATTAAACCCGACCTAATAAGCCTTATCGGATTCGGTCAGGTCAACCCGATACCGTTTCATATCATATCAATATTTCTTTCTTTTAAAATCTGTTCATTGTTGTAAATTGTAATAGCACGTTTATCAAGCAGATAAATGACATACGACTGGTTAGTCGGAGTATGTTTGTGGTTTGATTCATCTGATTTAGATCATTCTGTGTTTGAGAGAGTTTGTAGCTTCTTGAATTAAGATTCAAGAGTTGTTTCTTTGTTGATATATATAAAGAGATCAAGGGTTTAAACTTCACTAAAAGTGTGTATATACGGGGTGGTCAGGGAAGGGTCGGAAACGATCTCGAGATTAACCCAGCGAGACCGCGTATATTTGAGTAAAAATAATGCAAATCGATAAGAACAAACCACACAACACAAGAAATTCTCAAGACGAGAAATTCTCTTGATCAAAGCAAAGGCTTTATTTATTATCAAAACTCACAAGATATCTCAATACAAATAAAAGACCCTATATTTATATGACAAGTAGAATCAATCTAAAAAGATTGAATATTATTTTCTTATTTTTTAAACACATAATTGATTAAGAATATAGTTTCCTAATCAAAGTTTATTATCACACAAGAAAGGAATATAAAAAAAGGAAACCAAATAACTTGATTAAAACTCGAGATATTCAACCAAGTTGACATTGCGATCCAATGCCCCTGCATTATCTTCCCCTGCTTGAGAAAAACTCGTCCTCGAGTTTTCTTCAAGTTACAGTCAGAATTAGCAAGAATATTTTTTTGTTTCAAATCTCGATGAAACACATTTGCTGTATGACTATATTTTAGGCCACGAAGAAGCTGGTACAAGAAAAATTGATAATGTTGAGGCGACAAATCATCCTTAGCCTTGATAACTTGGTGAAGGTCAGATTCCATCAATTCAAAGACAACAAATATCCTTAAACTCTCTTCTTGAAGGAGGAAGCATAATATGTTTGATTTCTACAATATCAGGATGCTTGAGCAACCGCAGAAGCTTAATTTCTCGAAGAATTCTGGTGGCGCCAGAGACATGCTCAAAAACATCATTAATCTTCTTAATTGCAACCTTTTCTACCACGTGCTGCTGGTTCCGTAATAGCTTTATCTTCCAATCGCTACTGATTCTATTTTTTATGCTAGAACCGGTAATTTGCTATGTAGGGCCGAAGATCAGGTGGTAATTTTTGATCTTCAACAAAGACTTGTTTTAGGTAGCCTTCAAACACCTTTTGTGAAGTATATTGTCTGTTCAAATGACATGGAAACCGTGGCTTTACTAAGTAAGCATGCTATAGTTATTGCTAGTAAAAAGCTCGACCACCGATGCACCCTTCATGAAACAATTCGTGTTAAAGGTGGGGCCTGGGACAATAACGGAGTTTTTATCTTTACTACCTTGAACCACATCAAGTATTGCCTACCCAAGGGAGATAATGGAATAATAAAGACTCTTGATGTCCCTGTATACATCACAAAGGTCTTGGGTAATAGAATTTTCTGCTTAGACCGAGATGGGAAAAGTATGGTTATAGTTATCGATGCTACTGCATATATATTTAAGTTATCCTTGCTGAAAAAGAAATACGACCATGTCATGAGTATGATCCGGAATTCACAGTTTTGTGGGCAAGCCATGATTGCTTATCTACGGGAAAAGGGATTTCCAGAAGTTGCCCTTCATTTTGTTAAAGATGAAAGAACCCGTTTTGATCTTGCTCTAAATAGTGGTAATATTCAGATAGCTGCAGCTAAGGAAATAGATGAAAGCTAAGGAAATAGATGAAAAAGATCATTGGTATAAGTTAGGCGATAAGGCTGATTGGGGTGAAGAAATGGATTTAGATAATGTTAATGGTTTTGAAAATCAGGATACTCAAGAAATACAAGAAGAATATGAAGCCGAGAGTAGTCTTAGGGTGCTCGGAAGAAGGGTATCGTTTGGTTTGAAAGAAAAAAAAATGAATTTTCAGTAATGAAGACTATTATGAATCTAATAGAAAAGGAAACCAAATAACTTGATTAAAACTCGAGATATTCAACCAAGTTGACATTGCGATCCAATGCCCCTGTATAAAAAAAAAGCTGGGAAAACTATATCCATTTACCCGTTTACAAATGTACCAATTAAAAAGCTTTACGACAATCCGACCTACTTTGGACTTCTCGTTTCATTTACTCAACCATGGATGTCCTCCTCTCGTGACAACAACCAAGATGGTACTCGTTTGAAAGTAAAATTCAACAAAACATAAAAAGAACACTTAACAATTGAAATGAGCATATAGTTTTTCATCAATGTTTTGAAAACCGGGTCTCTAATCGACCCGGTCGAGTCACCGGGTTACCGGTTCAACCGGTTGGCCCGCCGGGTCAACCCGGTTTTCAAAAAAAAATAAAAAATAATAATATTTGCAATAATACAAAAATTATATATATGAATTATGAATATACCTTATATTTAGCCTAAAAACGATTTACTACAAAATATAACATGTAACAAATAAAATTACGTTGCAAATATATATAAAAAACTTACTTTATTTATAAAAAAACATGAAAAAACCAAAACCCGGCCGGGTCAGTCAGCTTAAACCCGGCGGGTCAAACCGGGTTTCGAAAATATGAAACCCGATTTAATTTGACCCGTTTTTTTGACCGGAACCGATTCAAAACATTGTTTTTCATAACCGAAGTTTGCGATTACAATATGATTGACTTTCAACAGACCACAAAGGAGAAATAATAAGTTAAAGTCATGGGAACAATGAGAAAAATGAATTTCTTGGGTCAGTTTGCCAGAAAATTGTATGACGATTTTGAAAATTTTGTTTGTAAAACAACAATGATTTAACTAATAATGATTTCAATCCCCGGCAGCGGCGCCAAAAACTTTTGATGCGTTTCGAAAGCTTTAATTTTATAAGACTGAAAATACCGATTTATTAGACAGAAACACACGGGTAGAAGAATAACCCACATATGTAGTATAATCTTTTTAGGTAAGACCAGGTCGTTTCACGGGATTGGTAATTCTAAGTAAAGTCAGAACGTTTTACGAAAAGTTATCTTATAGACTGTCATGATCTAAAGATAAGGATGAAATTCAAGATATAAAAACAATGATTATTTGGGAGACAAGAGTAAAACAGTGACAACAAACTTGGAAGATAACGGGTTCATGAATTTTAGCATAATAGATTGAGAAAACGGGTAGTTTACTTAAAAGATTGTCTACTTCTCATAATCAAAAATCCTTTCGGCCTTTACTTTTAATTATGAAAAATGCTTTAAGTTTAATTCGCGTTTAGGAAATAATAAAGATAAACTTGCTTAACCAAGTTCGTTTGACATGAGGTTAGGCATTAAACATTTTTATTCTTGGGTTAATGATCATTTCAACAGCCAATCCTCACAAGGCAAAGATCGAGTTGTTCATAGACAAACAACTAGAAATCAAGCACAGAGCCAGAGCCTTTCGACCTATATATGGACTGAGTGGTGATCAAATGATGATTAAGGAACCAAGTATAAAAACATCAAGTTAATATCTGTTAATTCCATAAAATCATTAATTTATCCAAGTTTGATCCATAATACCCTCATGATTCCCAAATAAACATGATAGACTACTCTATAATCATAGAGACAAAAAACATAACAAGCATGATAGATTCAGAAAACATTGTATTCAATAAGGATAACATGTTTATACCGATTCCTCAAGCAAATTATATGATTCTAACAAGAACTTTCTTTGAACGAAACAATAGAAACCTGGAAATTCAACTAATAACACTTCTTCTACAGCCTCTTGAGATCGAATGTAGCTTCTTTGAATGATTATACTCCTGGAAATGATGAAGATCCTAAGAACTCTTCAAGAATTCCCCTAGAACTTCCTTTCAAAGAGAACTAGAAATAATAGAGAAAGATTGAGATGAAGTGAATGATTTTAGGATGAAAGATGGGATGATTAGCTCCTCCAAATCATGCTCCTTTTATAGCTTAACTTGGGGTTTTAGTTGCTATAAATAAGCAAACCAAGGGTTGCCTAATTATTGCAATTATTATGATTTTGAAGTAACTGCTGGAGAAGTGCGCCGCACTTTGTTATTTAATTAGATTGCATTAACCCGCTTTGAAGTACTCCACACTTCATGGAAGTGTGCCGCACTTTGGCTCTTTTTCATTAACTCTTCACTTCTAAATCATTCTATTGACGACAATTAGTGTATTTAACGGAATATCTTTGCACTTTTAGTCCTTTTCGTCATTCTTGGTCCTGAAACAATTATTATACCAACAAACAACCAAATATGCAATATTTCATGCATTAACATATATTTCACATATTTTTGAGGGATATTTTATGTATATTTGGAGTGTTATCGATATGTCTAAGGATGGGTTAATCCCAGCCTTTGACATAGACACTGAAAAGTGTAAGACTTGCATGCTGACCAAAATAACTAAGAAACCATTTCAAAATGTAAAACGTAAAACTAAAGTTTTGGAGTTGATCTACAATGATCTGTATGATTTGCATGCTACTCCCTCATTAGGGAATAGAAATACTTTGTGACATTTATTGATGATGCTTCTAGGTTTTGTTATGTTTATTTATTACATTCAAATGATGAAGCATTAGATAAATTCAAAGTATTCAAAACTGAAGTTGAATTACACAAAGACCCCTTATCAAAAGATTTAGGACTAATAGGGGATGTGAGTACATGGATACTCTGTATTTTTAGTCTGTTGGTATTATCCATGAAACGACTGCTCTATATACTTCATAACAAAATAGTATATCTGAAAGGAAAAATAAAGTACTGAAAGAAATGGTTAATTCCACGTTATCATACTCTGGACTGAGTCAAGGGTTTTGGGGTGAAGCTATGTTAGCGGCTTGCTATTTTTTAAATAGGGTTCCCACCAATTTGATGAAGCAATGAAGTCCCAAGATGTTTCTTTCTGGAAAGAAGCAATTAATGATGAGATGGATTCCATTATGGGCAACAATACTTAGGAGTATTGGGTGTTGGCTGATCTACCTCCAGGATGCAAACCTCTTGGTTGCAAATGGATCTTTAAAAGAAAACTGAAGGTAGATGAAACTTAAAAAGTTCACGGCAAGGCTGGTCATTCAGGGCTTTAAACAAAAGTCAGGGATAAACTACTTTGATACTTATGCTCCAGTGGCACGTATCAGTACCATAAGACTGCTGATTGCTATGGCATCAATTCACAATCTGATTATTCATCAGATGGATATGAAGATAACTTTCTTGAATGGTGAACTGGAAGAGGAGGTCTATATGAACCAACCTTAGAGATTCATCATGCATGGCAATAAAAACAAGGTGTGTAAACTGATTAAGTCTCTATATGGACTGAAGCAGACACCTAAGCAATATCATCAAAAGTTTGATGAAGTGGTTTTGTCTAATGGTTATTTACTTAACCAAGCTGACAAATGTGTATATAGCAAATTTGATGAATCTGGTAAAGAAGTCATCATTTGCCTATATGTTGATGATATGCTGATCTTTGGCACTGACCAAGTTCAGGTTGACCTGACAAAGGAATTTTTATCATCAAGGTTTTCTATGAAGGACATGTGGGAGGCATATGTTATCCTCGGTATAAGGATTAAACATGAAAGTAATAGAATAGCAATTTCTCAGTCTTATTATATTGAGAATGTATTGAAGAAATTCAATTACTTTAATTGTACTCCAGTGAGTACTCCTATGGATACAAGTGAGAAGCTGATGCCCAATAATGGTCAGGTTGTATCTCAACTTGAGTATTCTAGGGTGATTGGCTGCTTGATGTATGCCATGACTTGTACAAGGCCTGATATTGCTTTTGCAGTGGGTAAACTGAGCAGGTATACTAGTAATCCTGGTACTCAGCACTGGCAAGCAATTCAGAGGGTACTGAAGTACTTGAAGAAAACCATGGACTATAAATTGATGTATAGTGGCTATCCTTTAGTGTTGGAAGGTTACACTGATGCAAGCTGGATCAACAATACTGAAGACAATTCGTCTACAAGTGGCTGGGTATTCCTGCTTGGTGGTGGTGTAATTTCTTGGGCTTCTAAGAAGCAAACTTGCATCACTGGTTTAACAATGGAATATGATTTTGTGGCTCTAGAATCTGCTGGTAAGGAAGCCGAATGGTTGAAAAACTTGCTCCGTGAGATTCCATTATGGTCCAAACCTATAACACCTATTTCTATCTACTATGATAGTGCTACTACATTGGCAAAGGATTATAGCCAAATGTACAATGGGAAGTCTAGACACTTGGGTGTTAGACATAGCATGATTCGTGAGCTAATCACGAATGGGATGGTATCTATAGAGTTTGTGAGGTCACAACAAAATTTAGCTGATCACTTGACAAAGGGACTGGCTAGAGACTTGGTTATAAAGTCTGCTGAAGGGATATGTTTAAAGTCCAACTAAGTCGCTGAATGCTAGGACACCCAACTCCCTACTGAGAAAACTTGGTAGCTGAGTTCAATGTGGAAAGCTGAACGTTCAGTGGACTGAAGCACATGTATTTACATATCATCCCAATGATGTGCTTGGAACCTGCTGATAAATGAGGTTGAAGTTGTTAACATCTCAATGGTTAATTTCTTTGAAAAAAATGCTTAGCAAGAACATGAATAAAAAAGAACCACCTATGTAAATATTGAGGTTTTGCCGCTTCAGAGAGCATGAACTTTGGCTCTTAAAACATTTATGAATTGGATATGGACACATGGCTTGTATAGTGTCAGGAGTTTCTTATGTGTTTAAAAACTTGTGTGTTTTTATCTTCAGGTATTCAAATGGGTTGAAGTGTTCAATTCTTAGAACACCCCGATTCTCGAATATTTGAACGTGTAATTACTGAGATGAAAATTCAATCCCGATGACATTTTCATTTATGCATTTGTTTGTTGATGTTTATTTTTCATGCAAAGGAATTGTACTAAATTGGAAGGATTGTTGAAAATTTAGTTCAATTGTGGGTTCAGTTCATAACGGGTAATGGGACTGGAGGTACGAAGTGTACTTCCATAGGCCACTGAACACCCTGACTCAGATAGTTGTTAAAAGGAATTCATGTCGCTGATGAACTTCAGTGAGTTCACTCTTCAGTGAGTAACTATGGACTAAAGGATATTCATCAGAGAGTAATCCATCAGAGGAAGTATCTTCACATGGGTTAACTCATCCAGTGAGTCTTTTCATATTGAACCATCAACTTGTTATACCTTCAGTGAGTTAGCTGAATGTTCAGGAAATGAAGGAATAACTCATTAATTAAGAATAAAATTTAAATATACTTTGGTAACGATTGAATCCCAAGTGTACAATTGAGTGTAGAATTTTAACAATCACATATTAAATTGAGACAAGATTTAATATGCTCGAGTAACTACTAATTCTGAAATCAATGAGTCTAATTATGGATAGATTAATCTCCTTGAGAAATCTCTCAAATCACTTTGACTAGGTTTTGAGTATTCGCTTATAAATATGAGATCACAAATTCGCCAGTAAAGTTTTAGAAAACAATAAATAGAAAACATAACCCATAGAAACGCAAAGTTCTTGATTAGTGGCCTAAAACAAGAACAACGCATGTTTTATCCCCAAATGAGGTATTTGTGATACCAGGCATATGGTCGAATAATCTTTTTTTTGAAATGATTACACACATCATTTGATATCCAGAAACCACTCTGGTCTAATTACTCCTATTGATTGTTTAAACCCTCTCCATGGGACACAACACACGGAACCACCAAAAAACTTGCTAAAGAAAACTATAAGACATCTTGTGTAATAAGACATCTACAAGAAATTTTATAACATATTAGTACATCAAACTTATCAAAATTATCTAAACTATAATCAACATAGAAACATCAAACAGTGAAACACTTTCCTATACACGTTGGCTAGCAAGTTGCTAATGTGATCAAAAAAACAGAATACATAACGTTGGTGTAATGTGTACAAAAAAAGTAAGTTGGTCATTACGGTACAAATGGAAAAGTAAGTTGGTAATAAATGGCCTTTACCCTAAAATATAGGATTGTTCTTGCTTGCTTGTTAAAAGTGTGTTTTTGAAAAAAAGAAATGATAGTTGGTTCGATTTGGTTGGAAGTTTGGTATATATATGCTAACGAGGTTTTCCACCCGCACTCTGCTGCAAAGCGCAGGATTTTACGTTAATTATTTGCAACGGGATTAGGCCGAAGTATTGTCGTGTCGGCGCTAATAAAGTTCAATACATAAGTAATTAGAACCCGAAATTGAAACTAAATTATAAACACACAATGCATCTAAAAATTATTTGAAAACTATAAATACAAAGATTCAGAAACTTGAAACAAAATTCGAACGGTCGCCAAAATCATGTAGTCAACACAAACACATACGACATATCTATCCCGCTCTGTCTAAGCAGTCGAGTTTCGCTTTTTTCCTGTCAACTTCATGGCTTTAAGAAACAATGGGCTCTGGATCCTTGGAAAGTTTCTCAAGCAGAGATATGGAATATGAATCTGTAAAGATAATCAGGCAACTCATTATAAGATACTCATTCTTCGGCCGATACACTGTCGTTTTGACAGTGGGCTCCATATGCTCCAATTGGGCTGGTTGTAATATGAAATCAAACCGAACTATTAAATAGTGATGTCACCAATTAAAGCCAGGCCCAAGCCCAAAATTGCATTTTTTTTATTATGTAGATACAATTAATGAATATTCATTTTCCGTAATCTGATCAAAGTCATATGAGAATGGTGTTTTTAAGGTATAGCTACATGATTATAAATCTTTTTGTTCCAGCGAAAAAAGTTTGGGAGCAATGAACTTTGATCTATTTTGCCAA